>WOVY01013921.1:0-49615 GCA_013436015.1 Rhipicephalus annulatus
CCCACACACAGCTGGTCTCCACGTGATGATAGTCGTTTATCTCCCATGTGTACATTGCTTCTCAAATGCGGAGGGGAGAGAGGGAAGTTAGATGCTTGTGCATGAGCGGTTATCCTTCGATGTGGAGAATCGCGAGCCTTCCACTTTGACTGGAACGATTGCGTTTGCTCTTTTCACACAGTCCCTTCGCATTAAAACCGCACTGATACTCGGCGAGATAGCAAGCGCATCAGCGATTGTGACTGCCCTTAAAATCCAAGTTCATTACTCGAGCGATTCCCCCCCCCCCTCCCAACATTGTTTCATGCTCGTTCAAGACAGGTAGTTTACTTTCTGTTTAAGCATTCGATCGCAGTTCTAACACGCGGGCGATGTTATGCACTTTCCAGGCGAAAGTGATGGGCTAACTCATGTGATCTCCGCTTTAACAGCGTTCGCACGCTTTTACCTACTTGTCAAAGTTACAATGTGCGGAGGCATGTTGTCGATTTGGACTTGTTGCCGAAGATGGCGGCCACAGCAAGAACCTGCCGAGAGTGTCCATATAATTGCTATAACAATCGTAATGCAGTTTTTTTCTGTAAATGAGTGTTTGGGGTTAGCTCTGCCTTCAGTCCCCCTTTTGTTTATATTTTCCTATTTATTTTACAAATTTTGGTACCGAACTTACATATAACGAATTTTTCTGGGAATTTATCAATTTTGTTATAAGCAGGTTTACCTGTACAGATTAACAGCACCACAGTCGTGAAACTGTGCACGAAACTGTGCTGTCCTGCTTGTGCCAGGATGGCTAGTTTTCTGGCAAAACTGTGCCTGGATGGCTCCTTTTTCACTGGGGAGTCATTGTAGTGACAAATATGGGCATAGCTAGAGCAACGACGAAGAGGACATTTGTTGTGGCTGGGGCTCGTGCTGCTACTGATGCTAAAACGACTGGCTGCTGTCTCGCTGCTGTTCGGCACATTAAACGGTTGCCTTACCTGGGCCTCTAAATGTATTCTTATACTTCATTGTTCATTAGATAACTATGAAACACCATCCTGCTAGCCCTTCATCAACCTAGCCAAAATAAAGGCTTTCATAATGTGACGTACTTCAGAATATGCTTTGAACGTTCTTTTTTTTTTCTGCTGTTCGCACCATCAAAGTAATGAAAAAAAATATCTCAGGAATATTTGAAAAACAAAATTCTCAGTTTGCGTTCACACTTTTCTATTAGAATTTGCTTCACACCCAAAATTTCCGTATTCACACATCTCTGTTTATTACACAATGTGGTAGGTAATACACGTCGCTATATTTACCGCAAGTGGACTGCCTTGTGCAACACATTTATACAATCAATGCCTCCTACAAAAACTATGCTGGAACATCAGCCGCGAACGTGCTGCTTTACCCTCAAACTTTACCCTCTTCCTTGGGCACGTAAGCGAGCATCTCTGACGGTCACCCCCTGCGAACTCATCAATGCTCTTACAGTCGCCTCTGAGCAGCCGTGATGTCACGTGACAGAGCGGTACGGTAATGTCACGTGACTGAGCAGTACGGTAATGTCACGTGACTGAGCAGTACGGAGGTGAGCGGTCTCGCGCGACGGCAGGTCGCAACAAGCGGCAGAAAGCATGGCCTCCAAGATTAGGTGCCGACAGGAGGCTCCCAATTGTAAAGAGAGACACGTTCCAGGCATAGTTTTTTTAGGAGGCGTTGATACAATATTCCATTCCCTTTCTTTTCCACTAAAGCACACCTGCGAGCTGCAATATGGAAGGGATGAAACTACCCTTTGGGGTTGGTTAGAAACACATCTTGCAGAAAGAAGACAGTGTGCAGAGCTTAGATAGATGCTGCTCATAGCAAATGTTGGTAATAATTTTCCTTTTCCAACATGGTACAGCGCTATACAGGACAAAGAAGCAAGGACAGGCAAGAGCCTTTTTTCTGTTGTCGTTTCTTCACCCTATAACTACCAAGGTGCTGTTTGAATGCTCGTCTCACAACTGAACTGATTGCCTGACTACCAGACCACGGCAGTAGGGTAGCAGTGAAAGGATAATTGTGGATATGCATGCCAATCAATGGTTCACAGTTTTGCCAGCACAAAAGTCACTTGTTCTGCAGTCACAGGTGAAAAAGGTAGTATTTGAGACCCTGTTTTCGAAGTCAATGGAGTTTCCAAGAGAAGGGTGTTTGTTTGAAGCAGCTAAACAATGCCAGTGGTGGAAGTGGCTTTTGGCATTTCGGAGCAGGAAAAATGGAAGTTTGGAGCAAGAATTAGAGCGCTTGGAGCACAAAAATGTCCTGTTTGTAGCAAGCTAACTACTGTTTGGAGCATTCTCACCGCAGCAGGTAGGCACCGATATGTGCATGGAACACGACGAATAAATTTTATTTTAAAAATAATTGCATTTATTATTGATCATATATTGCACTTAAATTTTCCAACTAAAATATGAACACATTTACTGAACACACAACATTTGCAGAATGCCTGCTATTTTTGCACCATCAGGCATCATTTTACAGTTATTACAATTCAATACTATCACAGAAAAGCTCTCACATGAGTCTTTAAACAGAGTACTTCAGCTCTAAAAAAGAAGTAAACATCACGGTGACATTCACATGCAAACCTCATAACTGAGACTAGTCCTATAGGCGCGCACAGCTTTTCTTTTTCTTTGAATCTTCAAGCTTGCTAAGACTGCTAGCAAGTTTTGCCTGACCCTCCTTGAGCAATGCTTGTCCACTTTCAATATCATCAAACTTCTTAGCCTTCATCCCTTTTGCAATAAGCAGTTCTGCATTGGCTAGCATCTTCTTAGCAGAATCGATATCCACCTGTATACTTCGCTGCTCATCCACTTTGCTTCCTACGGAGTCTTGGTGAAGCTTGGCTTTCTTGGCTGAGGGTTCACATTCTGCAGACACACGTTCCTGGTACTTTTTAAATGAGCCCTTTACCGCTTTGATCATATCAGGCTTTAGAGGAACGGCTGAGGCGTCTTGGCCATACCGGCTACAAAATGATTTAGTAGCACGCAATCCATTTACACTTGCAATTGAAAGGTTACTTCGCTCATGGAGAAGACGTCGATTTTCACTAAATCCCCTTTCAACGTCAGCATTGCCATGCGCAAACGACAGCATAGCTTTAACAAATTTCACTGTTCGGGGGGTACTTGGGACCACCGTCTTTTGACAAGAGGCTGAATATGTGTTGCCACGCATCGTCGAGACGCTCGTGTGGATTAGAGGAAAACTCTTCTGTGGAGAGGAGCGTTAGTTCGTCCATCAGAGCAGACACTTCCTGCGGTGGTACCACTTCTGGCGCTTGTTGTGCCAAATTCCCGAGTGCCACAATGGCGCTCTCCTCCTTGACAGCACTTGGATGCTCTTGAGATCTTTAAGCACCTGATTGCCAAAGGGCAGCCTTGAAAGCAGATACTTCGCAACGTGAATGTAAAAGCTACGTGCACCTATTCTAAACATCATCTTCTCTTCAGGCGTGAAAGAATTAATGGAATTTTCAGTGTCTCCACCAATTTCAACTACCTGTTTCCAATTCGCAGAGCACTCTACATTAAGAGATTGAAGTTCCACTCCTCTGAAGTCCCTGTATGCACCGATTAGTAGGAAACGTCCCAGAATTCTTTTCACAAGCTTCACCATTTCTTCATACAATATATGGAGGAGTGGCTCCAGTCGTTGAAATAACGTCAAGAACTCAACAAACACATCTGCGACATTTCGAAGAAAGATTGCCTTGGGAAGTAGATCCTTTTTCATTAGATTTTCCTTCTGACGCCTATAAATATTGCCACCCGCTCGACTTTTTTGTTGGGCACCCAGAACTGTTTCCTTGACAGCTTCATGTTGCTGGATAAATCGATCCAAAGCTGAACTCAGCGTCAGCCATCGCGAGCTCACATGCCGCAGAAGGACATCTTCAGGCAAGCCTAGGAATCTGTGTTGCCTTCAGCGTAGCACTTTGTACGGCTGAATTTTTGAAAAAGTGATATATGTCAACGAAGTGAAAAAAACAGCGCGTAACACAGGACAGAGAAGAGACGGACGAGGCGCTGTCCGTCTCTTCTCTGTCCTGTGTTACGCGCTGTTTTTTTCACTTCGTTGACCATGTACCAACCGGCCCAAATAAGCACTTTAGTACAGGATATATGTCAAGCAACGTTGTTTCTACAGTGTCACCAAATGCTTCGAGACCTTTTGCAAATGCATTATGCACCTTGTGCAAACTACCTTCACCAATGTCCAGCAAAGCTGGATTCACATCTTCTTTCAAACGTTTTTTCAAACTTCGCATGACGTTGGGCCCGTCACTGTAAAAGCAGAGCATGTTCCTTGCAGGCAAATCTTGCAGGGCTTCTTTGACATGTGCCAGCAAGATTTCTGTTGTTGCAGAGCCCAAGTGATAAGAGCGCAAATGCTCAACAACAACACGCTTCTGTGTATCGGAAAAATATCTGGCCATCACGTCCAGCTGTTGGTAGCGTTGCTCTGGGAGCGGTGTTTCGACGATCTGAATTGTGTAATATGTGTGTGGCCTGTTCAGTTCATCTGTGACTGCTTTCTTAAAATATGGACCTAGGCCATCGGAAATTATGTATGATAGCTTCTTCCTACCACACTGGAACTCCTTGGCTATTTTAGAGTCTGGAAACATCGACGGCATCATCTTTGTTGCTACATCCCCGTATATATAAGGGATCCCAGACAACGCCACTCCAAGCGCAAAATAAGTATCTGCTCGAGCAGCACGGTCTGCCTCCGAAAGTCCTGGCCCAGTTGCAAAGCATGATTCCAGCTGAACTTGCTTAGTAGCAGGCTTCTTTAGAACACCAGAAGCATCTCTATGTTGAGTGCACAACTCAACGTGACTCTTATTGGCAGCATGACGCTTGACAGCCGCTACACCATGCTGTGCACAGTTTATGATAGTGTTGCAGATGGTGCAGAACGCTTCCTCTTGTTTTATCCCTTGTCTGCACCAAACAGAGATGATGTCACCGTTGGAATCAATCTCATTGAGCACTTGGTTATTAAACTTGCTTTGACGACCTGAAAGAAAATGTTGCCCTGATCACACAAACTTCTGATAATACAACTTAAACACAAACTTGGATATCTATTTTTGCAAATGCACGGTAAATTGAGCAAGAGAAAATAGTGTCTGAAATTTCGAGGCAAAACTATTACCAGCATTGTAAGAATCGCCTTCGCGATGCCGTTCTACAGAATTAAAACGGACTCCAAACAACGACAAAATCGCCGCGTCAAAGGCGCCTCTCCGCGAATGGAAAGTCGGGCATGTTGCGCCTGATTACGTCCCACTACCCTCAGGCGCTCCCGCTCAGCAATCGTAATAGCAATATGTAATATGTATTATGCAATATGTCAGCAATATGTAAGCAATCGCGCTCGCGCGCGATTGCTTACATATTAGGAGGCGCAATTCCCGCGTTTCATATGCTACCGACCAATTTTAAAAAATCCAAAATTCGATATATTATGAGTTCAGTCAGTACAGATAAGCGCGATATGGCCCAGATCAAGGTTACACGATATTAACTTCATGCGCACATCAATACATAGCACGTGGCTGCTGATGCCGCACGGTCACTTCGTACGAACTACTGCCGCTACTGCGCTGAACCGTGCTGCATGGAGACAGTTACTAATCACAAACAAACAATGTAAAATAATGAGCTGTGATCCCGCAATACAAGTCTCCACTGTGGGAATCGAGGCTGGCCCGCTGCCTTTGCGCGGGCTTTCCCGCCTTTTCTGCCATTCTCATGTCCCGACATGTCTGCCCTCCTTTGCTGTCAGCCGCGCTGGGAAGGGCGGAGTGACGTTTAACTCCCTCACCCGGTAGCAGATGTTGACTGTGGCGCCGCGCGCGGGGACCCCCGAGAGGTTTTCGCGCGCTGCGTCGGGAGCGGTGAGTACTCTCCGGGACAGCAAACGGTGAACCACGCGATCTTTTCCGTCCGTCGTCTCCCATCGCACGGGGGCTCGTCGGACTTCGCTGACGGCGCCTCGCGCCCGAGGCGAACGCTCACCTTTTGTTGCCCACTGCGTACTCACGGCCGAAGGGCGGTACGGTGTCCTAGTGCGTGGCCTCGCTACGCCCACCCGTGTCCCTTCGAAGCCAACGCGAGCGCCTTTGCCCTCGCTCGAGCAACCGGGCCTTTGTTCCGGTGTCTCCGTGGGTCACCTTTACCGCGGAGACGTGCTCGTGGCACCCTGTGTAGTACTTTGTGCCCGTGGCGTGGATAAGCCTACTTGCTTTCCCGCCGCGCCTTTTTGCAACGGGCTGTACTGCGTTTGGTGTTGCCACAATAAAGTGTTGCGACTTGAGCAGTATCGTGTTTCCCGCCACGGCGACGGTTAACGCGTGCCCTGCGGCTCGCTAAGACCGGACCCACGTTGGTGGCCGTACTCCTTCGGGATACGTGTACACCACACTGGCGCCCAACGCGGTATCAATAGCTCTAGCTTTTGAGTGCTCTCAGCGAGTCAGTTCGCCTGCGCGATTCGGGCTCGTCGCAACATGTCTGCTTCGTGGCATGCCGCGTTGCACAAAGAGGCCACCGCCTCTATCGACGGGCGCCCTTCGGCGCTCGCCTGTGTCGTCACCCCTTTTTGTGGTGAATACACTCCTACGTGATAGCTGACGCGCTATCTCGTGCCCCCTGTTGTCTGCCGAGAACCTGGATTTCGGTGCGACGGCCGCTCGCGGTGCCTTAGCACATGCAAGCGTCGGGGGCGAAACAGCGGCGAGAAGGGTGAGTCCCCATGCGGACAAACCTTGGCTGCTAACCAGGTAAGCGGCGCACCGCGAAGCGGCCGAGCGGGGGAGCTTTCCGAAGGCCACGAGGCCGAGAGCGAACCCATAACGCCGACTCAAGCGGTTGTTGCTGCGGTCCTGAGTGGGCGCGATACCAGACTCCCCCATTTGGGAGAATGGGAATTGCTTTCGGCAGCGAAGAGCTACTGAAGGCTCAGCAAAGTGATCCGTTTCGAGTCTCGGAGGGACGGAGCGCCGTGTACGCTGCTTGCTCTGCGGCGGGCGCCGTTAAACCGTCTTGACGAGGCCCGGAGCGGCGTTACGCTGCTTGTTCTGCAGCGGGCGCGATTAGGGGGCTGAAACAGCGTGTGTCGCCGAGTCCCCGGCGGATTCATTTTGCTGGACCATGACGGGCTCCTGCTGAAGTATATAGCCACTGACGACGAGTCCATAGACCCATTTAAGGTGGTTATGCCCAAAAGTCTGAGAGCAGCACTGTTGCGATCCTCTCACGACGAATCTATGGCCGGTCACCTGAGTTGCTCGAAAGTTTTTGCAAACTGAGCGATGTTGTGACCTGGCCCGGCACGAAGCGTGGCTTTTATCGCTATTCCGTGCCTGCCAGGTCTGACAAACGGTTGAGCCAAGGGTTGGAAAGCCGCCCGGTCTTAGGAACCGATTGTCAGTGAGCGTCCGTGGCGCGTACTAGCTGAAAGATCCCCTTTGGGAAAACTCAGCCGTGCCCACATCGCAGACCTGAGGCCCTTTGTCACGGTCCGACGAGCTCGCGCCAGTGCCCTGCGGCACTTCGCGCAAGCAACGGGCACATCCGGGGCGGCGGACCGCATTCGGACCCCGCACCGGTATAATCTGAGGAAGCGGTCACCTTTGTGATTTCACGCCGGACGGTAGACTTCTCCGCAACCGAAGGCCCTCAGTTTACTGTCTAGCCTCAGTATAGGTTAGCTTCTTTACGGCCTTTCTCGTAAAGAAGTTGACCCCGCCCTGTCTGCTGCCAGTGTTTCTTGGTTTTTTAAAGTGTTCATGTGTATTTTATGTTTTTTTGTCTAATATTAAGTGTTACTTGTGTTTTATGTTTTTTGCCAGATGTTGAGTGTCGTTTTGCTGTTTTTACTTTTTTTTCGTGTTCGTTTCGTCTACCGCGAGGGGAGCTGTGTGTGACCTTGAATGTCGGTGCTTGCCGGGAGAGGGAGAAAGACGAAGGAGGCTTTGCGCCTACGCTCGCGCAGCTGTCGGCGGTGTGTGTGCTTCTGTGCGTGTGCAAGTGCGGGACGCTTCAGTGCGAGCCCGCGAAGAGTGCGTCATGGCTTCCCCCCATCGACGCAGGCACTGAAGGTGCTGGGGGGGCATTGACACACTGACGTCAGGCCATCCGGCTGTGCTCAGCTCTCGGCTGTCGCCGAAGAAGCCCTGCTGCCTTTTCCACCATGGCTCCTGCGCGAAGCCAGCTGAAAGCAGCTATATGCTGCCGGCCAACGCCAGGGCGCCTCACAGCCAATTTCGGTTCGGCCCCCTGACCACCGGAGAGGCCCGGCTTCCCGCAACGTCCAGCTCCGTCATCGAGCCAGAAATGCGGGGCCTCCGAACAACCGAAGCGGCTTTCATCGGACTCGCGGCTGATCAAGAGCAGCAACGAGCCCCCTCCCGTACCTCTGACCTCGCACTCGGGCATCGCACCCAGCGGACACTGTCACGCCCTTTTCCGCCCCTCCGCGCAGTGGACGCTATCCCCCTTCAGCACCACGAACACTAGTGCCACGTTTCTGTGCTCCCTTCCGCAGTTATTTGTATAGTGTCGTGTGTTTATTTTGTTATTTATGTTTTTGTTTCTCCTTTGTAATCATATTTTTTTTAAGCAGCAGTAGCAGGGCTGGACTGAGGTTAGCTACCGCTCATAGCAGTGTCATTTTAACTGCATGGGTGACGTCCGGCTGCCTTTTGCAGACCGGTAAAGGGCAAATTTAGGAGAGGGGGATGTGGGAATTGAGGCTGGCCCACTGCCTTTGCGCGGGCTTTCCCGCCTTTTCTGCCATTCTCATGTCCCGACATGTCTGCCCTCCTTTGCTGTCAGCCGCGCTGGGAAGGGCGGAGTGACGGTTAACTCCCTCACCCGGTAGCGGATGTTCACTGTGGCGCCGCGCGGGGACCCCCGAGAGGTTTTCGCGCGCTGCGTCGGGAGCGGTGAGTACTCTCCGGGACAGCAAACGGTGAGCCACGCGATCTTTTGCGTCCGTCGTCTTCCGTCGCACGGGGGCTCGTCGGACTTCGCTGACGGCGCCTTACGCCCGAGGCGAACGCTCACCTTTGTTGCCCACTGCGTACTCACGGCCGAAGGGCGGTACGGTGTCCTAGTGCGTGGCCTCGCTACGCCCACACGTGTCCCTTCGAAGCCAACGCGAGCGCCTTTGCCCTCGCTCGAGCAACCGGGCCTTTGTTCCGGTGTCTCCGTGGATCACCTTTACCGCGGAGACGTGCTCGTGGCACCCTGTGTAGTACTTTGTGCCCGTGGCGTGGATAAGCCTACTTGCTTTCCCGCCGCGCCTTTTTGCAACGGGCTGTACTGCGTTTGGTGTTGCCACAATAAAGTGTTGCGACTTGAGCAGTATCGTGTTTCCCGCCACGGCGACGGTTAATGCGTGCCCTGCGGCTCGCTAAGACCGGACCCACGCTGGTGGCCGTACTCCTTCGGGATACGTGTACACCACACCACGAATAACTTGCTAATAAATGCACCTATTGGCACTCGTGCCTTTTATATTTTTGTTCACGTCAGTTCAGAGCTAATAATGTGCGATATAAAAATAGGACTTATGTCGAACAAAGAAAAGACGAGCCCCTCGATAATTCCGGTACCTTTAGGGGCTACTGGTGTCACAGCAAGGGACATCCAAAGCAAATGCGCCCAAAAACAGCACGAAATTTGCGTCAAAAACGCGACAATAAACAGTAGGTTTAACAGCACAATAACATCAAGGGTTTTACAAAGAATAACAATCAGAGGCTCGAACACTTCAACTTTAACTTTTCAAGCATTATATCCACATCATCCAACACAAAACAGGCGTCAACGACACGTGTCACAGGCTTACCTTTCCTCGCAAAATCCATTTCGTTGCCTGCCGGAACAGCCAATGCGCCCAGCACGTGTGACTGGTGCGACGTTCTCGGGCCACTAGCCAACGCTTCGCACACGGCTAGCAGTGGCTGAAGATAGGCTTGGCTGCTTTTTCGGCACTGTTTCGGTTTCAGAACCATTGGCCGTGGAGGCGAGCGTCACAAAACGTTGGCCTCGGCGCAGGCTTGGCGCAATATACGCGAAAAACAGCCATTTGGCGCAGCATGTAGCAGCATTTCTGTCTTGGCACAGTTTGGCGCAGCACTTCCATCACTGCAATGACCAATCGGCTTCACCTCATTTCAGCCTTAAAACTGAGTGATAGAATTCTTTTAGCACTTTGAGTAGAAAAAGAAGACCTTGGAATCTTGCAGTGAATACTACAGATATTAACATGGCCCTTAATAGATGCCAATGACCAAAACTCAAATACTCAGCTTATTATGCTAATGAGGTGCTCTTTCTTATCCATCATTTTTTTCTAAACATTTCATAACAATTGCCGACACACCATAATCTTTTTAATCAAGTACCCTTGCAAAAGCATGGGTACACTTGTGAGAAGATCACTTACAAAAGTATTCCCCAAATTTGAAAAATAAAGAAAAAGGACAAGCTTGCAATGCTAAGATAATGAGCAATGAAAGAAGCAGCAAATAAGTTTTGCCAACAAACCTCTGCTGACGTAGAAAAAAGATTTCTTTGGGAGGCTCATCAAAACACTGCCCAGCATGGTCAGCTTGACTCTGTCGTCGAGAGCGCAGAAATACTGAAAGCAACACAAAAAATCATGGAATGCCTTACAATAAACTTGAGGAGGCTCACTTCATGCAAGAAGCATGGAATAGGATTTTTGACAGTAACAGTTCACCAGGCGTAAACCAGATCCTCCCTATATGATCAGAATGAACACAGCCTACACACAAAAGCATTAGCAACAAAAGAACACCATGATTAGACAGAATGGGTTGCTTTTCATTATGAAAGTCTGACAATTAAGTATCTGGGGTTTCACGTTCAAAAGTCACCATATAATTAGGAGCGATGCTGCAGTGGAGAGCAGGGTATAGCCATGAGGTACACACTGGGCCCGTGCCACATCCCCCTGCCCCGAAACGCTTTTTCGCCATGGCATAGAGCGCGAAGATTAACTATTTCAAAGGAGTAACTCTCCCAAAATCAAGGATGTGCCTTCCCGAAAAAATTTCTGGCTATTGTCCCCATGGTGGAGAGATTTTGAAATTTCGACCACACGGTGTTCTTTGACATGCTGATGCAGGCACCATAGCCTCCACTGAAGCAAGAATGTTGCCAACCCACAACCTTCAGGTTAGCAGCCAAGCAGTTTAACTTCCGGTCCACTGTAACAGATAAGTATTGTGCACAAGTGTAATGTAATGTTTACCGACCCATGCCTCAGGCACCCCCAACTCAGTCAGTATGATTCACAGAGTTCGTACAGGTTTCCGAAGTGAAAATGCAAGGATATTATAGGACAACCCAGGACATGTCACAGGTTCTTCAAGGACTAAAATTAGCACAGAATATTGAAATATTTTTACTTCAAAATTTTCAAAATTTGCTCATTTTTATTGCACTTATATAGTACACACATATTGCAATTATAACGAACATATCTAGTTTGCACTAGAGCTCCCTATATTTTTCACCAGCTTCACCGCTCCCACAATAAGGAAGGAGCCAGCACTGAAGAGCATTACAAGTCTCTCACTTCGTTTGTTCGTGGTTTGATGCAGTAAAACTATTCACCATGCAGTTTTGGTTAGTGAAACCATATCAACTCAGGCCAAATTGCTGTTTTGGAAATGGGCAGTTTGGTCAGGTCGATGTCGATCCTTACGTGCCAGGTTCAAGGATTCTGAATCCGAGATATTTCCGGAAGAGAAAGTAAAGGGGGTGTCCACTGATATATTTCTCCCCCTTTCTTTCTTTCTCAAAAAGAAAAATGGGGGTGAATATACTTGTATCTTTCAAAACTTCGTGTCTTGATAACACCTAGCGAAATCTATTTCTGTCAAAAGAATGTGCGTATGTTTTCCTGGGACCCAAGTGAATGAGCCGGCTGCCGGGAAAGTGCAGGTTGAAGCTTCGCATAAGGTCAACTGAAAACTTAATGCCAAAGTATAGCCAATGTACCCAGATTGAAAGGAACAACATTACTAGATTCTTCGGACAGGAATGCCAAAATGCCTTTCGCGTTTCTTTTTACATCTTTATCAGCTCTACCACTGCATTAGCCGCGTGCCTTCGGCTAATAATCATTTCAGCACAACTGCGGATTTGCACTCATCGGCTGCGGAAAACGATAGTTCAGTTTTCATTCTGCATGCGCTGGCTGATCACGTGCCTTCAAAACCATGTCATTTTTTACAATCTATGACCGCATCTGTCACGATCTATGACAGCATCTGTCACGATTTTGTCCGAAGCATTTGTGGAAAGCAACGCTGCTTTAAATGATGCACTGAACGCACGTGCAGTTTCGAAGTTCTGTCAGTTACACTGTCACCACAAATGATCATATCAAGAGCGAGCGCGGTTCTATCCACACCAGTTGTAACAAACGATAACCGCAGTTGTGTCAGTGCGTGCACTGGCCGCACACGTCCTTCCAAGGCTTCGAGCACACTGCTCTCGGCCTTTTTCCCACGGTTTCAGACTAAAGTTCATACAACTCGTTGCGATGAAGAAAAGAGCTTGTAGCATCTGAATTTCGGCTCAATAAATGTTTAGATAAAATGCAATAAATGTAGTAAATAAAATAAATGCAGTACAATAAAATGCAGATTGGGCTGCCTTTCTGTCAATGCGGCCACATCACACAAAAAATTTCAATTTCCGGGAGATTTTCCTGACAACCGTGTAAAGAGAAGAACTGGTCGAAATTTGAGAGACTTGGCTGGTATGCCAATCTACCACACAAATGAGGCCATAATGTCGATTGGGAGTGCTAAGGTAATTCAAAGATTTTCAAGGACGAGAAAAAAATGAGTTCCAAGGGCTTTGAAAATGCATTTTTCAAATTAAAGGGTTTTCAAGAACCTGTAGGCACCCTAGGTTCAGAAAAAAACTTTTCCTGGCTGCGAAACTGATTGACAATTAGCAGGGTTGTAATTCCACACCTGATAAGAGCAGCACAACAGAAGAACTTTTCCTGAAAACGCAGCACCACACAATAAAACAAAGTTTGTCAATAACAATATCAAAGGAACTGCACTGGAGCTCTTATTTGAGCCAGTTGGTACATAATCGACGAAGTGACAAACAGCATGAAACACGGGGTAGTGAAAGAGATAGACCGAGTACCGACTTACAACCAAGAAAAATTTCATTCCATACACAGGGGTATACATAGCACAAGCAATGTGAAAGGAGAGACAAGACATGGAACTTTTGTTCATGAAATCTTTGTATGCATCCGAAAAATTGTCGAGAAGCATTCATCTACTTCACAAATACCCAATTCCCTGTTGAGGAGCACTGACGAAGGCACAGTCACGCACCGATATCACCTTTCTTGTCAATGCAAAATGCCTTTTGGAATTCGTGTGCTGTTTTTTTTTTCAATGGATGATATTAAGTTACACAAGCAGTACTCACCATGTCATGTTCGTTGTTGGCAGACAGCTGCTTCTCGCTCCTCGGGCCAAAATTCATGACGCCCATGGCAGTCCTGCCCGTGGAGATGGATGGATGAATGGATATGGCTGCACCCTTTAGATCGGGCGGTGGCTAGCGCCACCAAGCCGTAATACTTATGAACCAAAAACTACATTTATTTTTTTTCTTTAAAAAGTTCGTTTGAGGATTCGTACTTTGCAGTGAAGGGTTTAATTTTCACTCGTGCCTTGACTTTAGCCACCAATCAGATAACCTCCTTCTAGTTAATTATACCCGCTTAAAGTCTATTTTGCCATCACTGATAGAACATAATCAAGTGTTCGGCAGTTTCTCCTTCCTCTCCACACGCACTGCATACCGTGTCTACCCCTTCGTATTTGGCCCGATATGTCTTTGTTCGCAATAGTCCCGTCCTGGCCTCTAACAGTAGAGAACTACCCCGAGTATTATCATATGTCCTTTCCTTGGCCATTTCCTGCTTAAAAGTTCGATAGATCTCTAGTGCGGACTTCTTAGAAGTAGTGTCCAAAAGTAGTGTCTTAGAAGTAGTGTCCAAAAGTGACACCTGTTTCTCCGTGACCGTCCTCAGTGGGCATTTCCATGAAGACTACGTCTTCCTCCCTGACCAGAGGTTCTGTAAAAAAACAGGACGCACCCATGTTACACCTCACAAAGGAAGCAGTGGCCGCTTTTCATTCATTTGTCAGCTTAACAGCGGGATTTCTCGCCATTTACAAGAAACGCTGGACCAAAATAGCAGGAGCATATATGCTATATGCTACAACTGCTCAATGAAAGGCATGCTACTAAAGAATATCTTGTTTTCTTAGTTGACCGCAAAGAAAGTATTCAAGACTATTTTGAGCGAAGCAGGATGCTACAATTGCTTGAAGGTGAGTGGTGTTGTCTTGACCCAGGCGCCACATCTCATATTCATGACAAGGCAGTAAAAAAAATTTGGACACCGATTCCAGCACCTATTCTGTTGTGAAACTGTATGCTGTCACCTTTCAAGTAAGTGTTGCTAGGTTTCCTAAAAAGGGCTTTGAGCCGCCCACAAACATTTACTTATCAAACGAAGCATGATGTGGAGAGCATACCTTCAGAATACACTAGACATATATTATTGCACAAAATAGAAACAATACAACAAAGCACGGAGAAGCAACGACAGGAAAAAGTGTCTTTCTCGTTTCTTTGCCATTTGTTGTGCCATTAGCGCTTCACATAACACTCTGACGTGGTCATCACAGCAACAAAGACTTTCGCCTAAAAAAGACAAGTCAAACTGCAAGCGATTTTCAAGGCATCTTCTATAGGGTCCTACATAGCTTCTACTCAATGAAAATTAAGAATGTCATAGACCAAGCATACAAAGCTTTAGAAAATTTCATTGAGCTTGTGTCACCAATATACAATAATGAATAAGTGAATGAAATTCTTTGAATTTATGTCACACTCAAAGATTTCGGTGCGACATTCAAAAATGAAACTTCAATCTTGATTTTTCCTGTTAATATTGAATTTACGACAGAGAAACTTATGGCATCAGAGTTCTCAGAAAGCAGTTTATCAATATAAACGAAGTCATTGTTTCTCTTTAACTACTTTATAAATTCTGCAATAATTTTCACGTCTGCTTGCTAAAATAAATACAGGTTTTTCATGAGGCTCAAGCAGTAGCAGAAAGAAGTAGGTAAAAACCAGTTCGCTTTGCATAACTTCTTTCATTTTTGTGGTGTTTCGGTTTCGTTTTCATGGTTGCCAGATTCGGTTTCATGTAAAGAGTTTTTACTCTCAGGGGGTGCTACCATGTGTACATATGCGCGGCATTGTAAATAATAAAGTAGTTCCTGCTTGGCTATCGGCTGCTGCGTACCTCGTGTCGGCCGGCGCTGAAGCGCCGTGCCCACTGTGTTCTTCGTGCGGCATGTTCGCCGCATAATACTACATTTTGGCGACAAGGATCATCAATCCACGTGCATCAGGCGTCAAGGTGGGCATTCAGCTTTTTTCATCATGCTGTCGACTCAGCACCCGTGCAAGCTGTCCCACCACTACTGTATTTCCTGCTTACATTCTCACTTTTTGACACTTCGTGCCACTCCAGTCACGAGGCCTACCTATGTGCGCGTCTTTCCTGAACTGCCGTCTCGACGCTCTCTTCGGCAAGCATGTACGCTGCGATACCTCCATCCGTGCTCCTGCGGTGCCTCCTATTTCATGGCGACAGTGGCGTACGGTTCTTCAAGTTTACATTGATGCCGCTGCTAGGAATGCCATCCCGGAGAACAAGAAGGCGCTGCTCCTGCACGCCTTGGGCGTCGAGGGATTCAACGCTTACCTGCAGGCCGCCGAAGATGAGCTGGGAGCCGTCCGGCCAACCCAGGAGACGTGTTCGAATGTGTACGACGCAGCCCTTGTGCTGCTTAATGAAATTTTTGACCCTCCATCGGACGCGGCGTGTTTGCGCGCCTACTTCAAAGCCCTGCGCCAGGGCTCAGACCAGTCGGCGGTAAAATTTATACAGGAGGTGTGCCGAGTAGCCAAGCTTTGTGAATTCGGCGCGTCGGGTGACATCCTCGCTTTCGACCAGATCGTCTCTGGCATCGCGTCACCGCACCTACAAAGAACTTTCTTCAAGATGGGCAAGGACTTCTCCGTACAGAAGGCGTTCGACGTAGCAAGAAAGAAGGAGCGCGTCGACTGCGCGTTGCCAGTTATCTGGAGCGCAAGTCGACGCAGTGTCGTCACGCCCTATTCAAGATGCCAGGCCAAATGGGGGCCGTCCTCCCCAAGGTCCGGTGCAAGATGGCGCCGACAGGACTTCTCCTGTGTGCACATCCTCGCCCTGCGCTGCTGCGGACACGTCCTCTCTAGCTTCGCCACCAGCACGCGCGGGTGCCTGCCACCGCTGCTGGTAAACGTAGCATTGGGCCAACTTTGCCGCATGCCCTGTCAGGAGCCCAAGGTATTCGCAGTGCAGACGTCGAGGACACTTCGTGCGGGTCTGCCACACTACTACGGACTCGACCGGTCATCAAGGCACATCGACGGTGACCAATATAGTTGCTGTCCTGCAAGTGGACGAAACGGTCACCACTGTTGGACTTCTCCATCTAACCGTACAGATCAATGGATCTGTACCTCGCTCCTGGAATTAGATGTCATGTCATCTGAGCTCTGAAAATAATCATCAGAGGTGAGACCCTCACTTGTTCTCGCGTCGACTCCTCGGCGGTTCCGGCGAATGTGTCACCGGTGTATCACCACCTGTTTTCGTCGGACATCGGCAGGATCCGGAATTACATTCAGCGTGTCAAGTGTCGACCTGGTCTGCAGCCAGTGGCGGCCAAACTGCGTCGTCTTCCCTTCTTGCTGAGGTAACAAGTCGCGGATGAGCAGCAACGACTAGAGTTGAGTGTCATCATTGAGAGGGTGGATGCTTTGGACTGGGTGTCTCCCTTTGGTCGTCGTTCTCAAGAAGGACAATTCCATTCGACTGTGCGTCAATCTCTGTGAGCCGAACAAGGCCACTGTGGTGGACGGGTTCCCTCTACACCACATCGAGGAACTCTTACAACAGTTAACAGTATCGCATCCGCATACCATCAGGTTGAGTTAGCGGAGGAGAGTCGTGACCATACTACTTTTCTAACTCATCAAGGGCTTTACAGATTTCGCAGAGTGTGCTTCGAGCTGGCATCTGGGCCAGCTATTTTCCAAAAAATTATGAGCGATGTACTGAAGGGGTGCCCAGGTGTTGTCTGTTTCTTAGACGACATTTTAGTTTGGGGCGGTAATCGGGAAGAGCACGATGCGCACTTGAAAGGTGCCTTGTCTAAAATAGATCCCTGTGGCATGAAGCTTAATGACAAGTGTGTATTTGCTGCTACTGAAATTGCATTCTTAGGTCATAACATAAGTGCTCGCGGGTTATCGCCGGTTGAGTCTAAGGTCGCTGCCATACTTGATACCCCTGTTCCCACTGATGTTAAAAATCTCCAATCCTTGGCATTGGTTGGATATTATGCAAAGTTTCTACCACATTATGCTGATGTTGTTGAGCCTCTGCACCGCATGCTCCAGCAAGGTCTGAGTTTTAACTGGTCTGCTGAGGTCAATGCCAGTTTCAACCAGATTAAAAAACTCTTGCTGACCGCCCGGTCATAATTTTGATAACAATCTTTCGGTGGTGGTTACCACCGATGCATCCTATGTCGGCATCAAAGCAATGCTCCAACAACAAAGAGGATGATGATAAGGGGCGCGAAAAAAAAAACGACACACAACAGAGAAGAAGTACACGGGACGACGCGCTTCAAGATGGGCAAGCGCGTCGTCCCGTGTACTTCTTCTCTGTTGTGTGTCGTTTTTTTTTTTTCGCGCCCCTTATCATCATGAACCAGCACCAACTCGCCCAACTTTTTAGTTTACTGAGTATAATTTCTTGTACAAAGGGCTCTTTTGAGTGTTCTAACGCAGTCTTGTTCAACCCCTCGGTGATGACGGCCCTCATCGGAATATACAAATGCAAGGCAAGAACAGCATCTTGGTATGCAAGAGAATCCTTGTGCCCCCCTGAATTGCAACAGATGTGTGGATGGATGCAACCTTCGGAAGGCCATTGCCGGCGTATGTGCAGGATTCTCAGCGCCGAGTGGCAGCATCAGGTGCGTTTCTTCAGGGATTGCCTTCTAGTCTCGTGTGAACGGCAAGGTGGAATGCGCGCGTTCGGGAGTTGGACAAAAATCGCTGACCAAGTCACGGAGCTCCTCTGGAACAGCGTTCGTCCTACACTGCCGACAAGAAAGAAAAAGCGCCTCCCTGAACGGCCGGTAGTCGTCATGGATGACGTCCACATTCCTGAGGAACACAAGAGAGTGCTTCAGCTGGGCCCAAAGTTTTGTTTGGAGCCACACCTACGGGCCATCGATAAGGTGGCCTTGGCAAGGTCGGTGTCCAACAAGGTCAAGGAAGAAGACAAATCTAGGTGTATCACAGAGTGCGTGGAACTTCTACCGCGGTCAGAAGGTAGGAAAAAACGGGTTGTTAGTCTCGATCCCGCTATTGATTTTTTTACCACTAACGGCCTGCGTGTTCTTCTGTCGGACAAAGAAGGATCCTTTGTAGTTATGCCTGAAGGTATGTTCAGTGAAAAAGCAGGTGCGGCGGTGTGTAAAAACTTTCGCGAAGTGTCGGAGAAGCCGCAGGAGGTAGTAAAAAAAGTGCGCGAGCTCCTACTTCGGTTAAACTTGGAAAAAGTGTGCAGTGAAGTGAAAAAGATGAAAGGCTCAACTATGGAGACATTCTTTTCAGTGAAAACACACAAACCAGACTTTCCTTTCCGTGCGATCGTGTCGGAGAGAGGCACTTGGTGTCTTGCGGTGTCTACCTATCTTCAGTCGCAGTTGAGCTCACTGAAAGTTGAGGACCCGTTCATCATTCAGAACTCGTCTACGGTAGTGAATTTCCTTAAAGGAAATGCCCATGAGAACACTTCGGGATTTAGCATCGACATAGAAGACTTATATTATTCACTGCCTCATGATGAACTGATGACTAGTGTGAAAGAGTGCATTGGCAACAATGATGAAATGAAGTTTGTGACCAAGTGCGGCATCTCTGTTCAAAGTTTTTTAGAATTATTGTTCTTTTACATAAAACACACGTACGTCGGCTGGAAGGGTAAGAACTTTGTGCAGAGATCAGGGATCTGTATTGGATCCAAAGTGGCTCCAGTACTGAGCAACATTTTTTTTTTAGCCAGAGTTGACAACGATCTTGTAACTAGCCTTGATGGTTTGGTCCAAAAAGTGTACAGATATGTGGACGACTATTTGCTGTTGATTAATTCAGCCAACTTTGATAGCAGAGTTGATGAAGTGCTCAGTGTGTTTGGTTATAAGGGGCGGGGCTTGACATTCACGTGCGAAGTGCCGAAGAATGGACAGCTGCGTTTTCTGGACTTGCCGCTGTCATTCCAACAAAAACACGTGTGTTGGATGTTTTCCCCTAGGACCGCAAAGCCGCTTCTTGATTACAGCTCTGGGCACTCTCGCCTAGTAAAAAATGGCATTGCCATGACGTGCCTAAAATCGGCTTTGGACAGATCATGCCCACATCTTATGGAGACAAGTTTTTTCGCGCAGGTGGAAAGACTAAGAGACGCGGCGTTTCCTGATAGTGTCTTAGCTGCTGCTTGCGAAAAAATAAAAAAGTCCATTAAGCAACGGCCTGGGACAGGTCTAGACAAGAATGTCCCGCAGGGAAGAAAAAGAGTGTCAAAAATCCCGTATATCCACTGGCTTTCGCACGGCCTTAAGAGAGTGGCTTCGAGGTATGGGGTGGATCTCGTGTTCTCCGCAGAAAACAAGGTGGGCCGCATCTGCTCAGCGGTTGGTAAGAAGACAGGTAGGCCAAAGCAGTGTGAAAAAAGAGGATGTGCCATTAAGCACGTAAGGCAGTTCGTTCCTTGCGCACGTGGTGTTGTATATAGAATACCACTGTCGTGCGGCAAGGCATACATAGGACAAACTGGTAGATGCCTCAACGTGCGGTTGCGAGAGCACAGCAGCTCTTTAATAGGAAGGCCGTTCACGCATCTGGCGATGCATTGCAGAGGGTGCGATCAGGGTAACTGTGAGCCTGCATTTGAGCAGACAACTGTAATCTACAGGCACAGGGGCTCAGCGGAGAGGGAGATTATAGAAGCCCTTTTTATCCAGAGGGAGGGGCCCGATTGCATCAGCCACCCCTCTATCAGTCTGCAGGAAGGGGAGATAGCCTATCTGCAACGTTACTTGTAGGCATGCTGAGCATGTAGTTTTAGTTTTTGGTCGATTCGTTGGGTTAAATTTGATGTCACTGCGGTATAAATGGTGTTTCCTGAATAAAATATTCCAGTTGCTAGTAGCGCGTCGTCCCGTGTACTTCTTCTCTGTTGTGTGTCGTTTTTTTTTTTCGCGCCCCTTATCATCATGAACCAGCACCAACTCGCCCAACTTTTTACTTTACTGAACAAAGAGGAGATCAGCTGCTAGCTGTTGCTTTTGCATCTAGAACATTGTCCTCGGCGGAACGCCAGTATTCAGCAGGAGAGCATGAAGCTCTTGCTTGTCTGCGGTAGAAAAATGACATGTGTATCTTTGAGGTTGACATTTTACATTAAGAACTGACCACCAGGCTTTAACTACAAGTGTTGAAGATTGGGCGACTTGGTTCGTCGTACTTGAACTGGTATAGCGCATTACGGGGAAGAAGAAACGGCCGAGCAGACCGACACAAGACGACAGACCGCTAACTTCCAACTGAGCTTTATTGTCAAACTGCATCAAATATGTAGACCGGCGCAAGCATACAAAACCACCCAAACGCAAAGACAAGATAACACACAACATCGCACCCTCACATATCACAAATTCATAGGCGGTTATCCTGATTAAGGAAGGTCACTTCAAGTTCAGATAAAACCAAAGAAGGGGCGCT
Source organism: Rhipicephalus annulatus (assembly GCA_013436015.1). Lineage (NCBI taxonomy): Eukaryota > Metazoa > Arthropoda > Arachnida > Ixodida > Ixodidae > Rhipicephalus > Rhipicephalus annulatus. Next base: position 21,078 of record WOVY01013921.1, read on the forward strand.
AATACACGTGCTGCCAGCTCTTGCTATACAATGCGCTTCTATAATTTCTCGAGTTAATTGTGACGGGTGCTATTTTACCACTTCACATTGATCAAACATGGGGGTACGTCCACAATCGCGGCAGTGTATTCCAATGTGGCCCTGGATTGCTTTGTGAACATTATAATGGTGCTCTTTTATTGACCGCTTTCATTGACTCCTGAGTTGCCAGTTGACAATAGCTCACGCTTTTTAGATTTGAATTTAATTTTTTCACCTGACCATGCGTGCTGGCTATTTGAACCTAGAAATAGAAAACCCCTTTTACCCTATGACTCTTCCCATTCCAAGTTAGATAAGCGCAGCATCACAAATCTTTCTCTCATCAATCCTCTTAGGAAATCGTGTCATCATGTCATGCAGCGCAGCTTTGTAGCTCAAGTTGAAAGGCTTTTGAGTGCTGGGTACCCAGCTATCCTACTGGCATCTATAGCTGAAAAGCTATTAAAACAGATAAAGAAAGGCTACAACTCCGAGGCTCAGCCGGAATCTAACGACCGAAAAAGACCCGTAGTTTTACCCTACGTGCATGACATTTCCCACCGGCTAAAAAAAATAGGGGAGAAATGCAGCGTCAAAGTGGTGTTTTCAGCGCCGAATAAGTTACAGCGGCTTTGCAAAGCAGTCAACCCTCTCAAATCACGTACCACTGGTTGCGCAACTAAGCACAAAACTGTTTGTGCCGTGTGTAGTGGGGGTTGTTTACGCAATTCCATTCTCATGTGGTATGTGGTATTTCAGCCAAACGGGGCGATGCCTTAATGAAAGGCTAAAAGAGCACCATTATAATGTTCACAAAGCAATTCAGGACCACATTGGAATTCACTGCCGCGATTGTGGATGTACCCCCATGTTTGATCAATGTGAAGTGGTAAAAAAGCACCCGTCACAATTAACTCGAGAAATTATAGAAGCACATTGTATAGCAAGAGCTGGCAGCACGTGTATTAGCGCCCCTTCTTTGGTTTTATCTGAACATGATGTGGCCTTCCTTAATCAGGATAACCGCCTATGAATCTGTGATATGTGAGGGTGGGATGTTGTGTTATCTTGTCGTTGCGTTAGGGTGGTTTTGTATGCTTGCGCCGGTCTACATATTTGATGCAGTTTGACGATAAAGCTCAGTTAGCGCTCTGTCCTCTTGTGTCGGTCCGTTCTGCCGTTTCTTCTTCCCCGTAATGCGCTATACCAGTTCTCTTCGGATTCTTTAACTATCTCGGAAGCGTTCAATGGTTATTTCAAATCAGTGTTTAGTACAGATGATGGTACCAGTCCCGCTTTCGGTCTTGACAGTACATTGCCTGCCTTCCCAGAACTACAAATTAGTTACGCTGGAGTTGTTAATCTCCTACTGAACATCGACACAAATAAGAGTGCCGGCGCCGATAACATCCCTAACACATTTTTAAAACGTTACGCTGAATGGAATGCTTGGTATTTAACAGTCATTTTTCAGAGATCCCTTGAAACAAGAATAGTACCGCAGATTTGGAAAAATGCGAAAGTTGTTCCGGTGTTCAAATCTGGCGACAAACAAGTAATTCCAAACTATCGACCTATTTCATTAATCTGCAGCTGCTGTAAAATTCTAGAGCACATTATTCACAAACATATAGTCACATATTTAACTGAAAACAACCTCCTCTCCCAAAATCAACATGGCTTTCGTGCAGGATTTTCAACAGTCACGCAGTTGCTGGGGTTTACGCATGACATCGCTTCGACTTTAAACGATCGCGGTCAAGTGGACGCCATTTTTATTGACTACTCGAAAGCGTTTGATACTGTTTGCCACAATAAACTTCTCCTCAAATTAAAAGCCTTTCTGCGCGGCACTCACGGCATTCGTTTGTTATCTTGGCTTTCAGATTACCTAAATTTAAGGCAGCAGTTTGTCGCGTTTAACAATTCACATTCGCCATCCCTCCCTGTCACATCAGGTGTGCCGCAGGGCTCGGTCCTTGGGCCTCTTCTTTTCTTAATTTATCTCAACGATGTTGTCGAAATAACAAAAAATACAAAGGTCAAACTCCGTCTATACGCCGACGACTGTGTCCTCTATTCTTGTATTAGTACCTCCCGTGACCAAATACAGTTAAATAATGTTTCTTCTTCTTTCCGTACCTGGAGCTCAACGTGGCAAATGGCACTAAACCTTAACAAAACGGTAAGCATGACATTCACAAACAAGAAGGAACCTCTACGTTTTTCCTATGGCCAGAACATGAAGCATGTCAATGAATACAAGTATCTTGGCGTAACATTCTCACCGAACTTAAAATGGCATAAACATATAAACCTAATCTGCTCGAAAGCGCTCCGAAAATTGGGCTTCTTGAAGCGAACGTTAAAAGATGCAACTCACGAATGCAAACTAACAGCATACAAATCCCTGATACGGCCTGTTCTTGAATACGCCTCCGTTGTCTGGTCACCTCACTGCGCATGCGACATAGCACACTTGGAAGGTGTTCAAAAAAAAGCAATAAGATTCATATATCACCGTTATGATCACAATTTTTCGCCTTCGTCACACGCTGTTCGTCTATCACTCAAATCACTTGAACACAGACGTACTTGTGAGCGTATCGGCACTTTACATAAAATCGTGAACAAGATAATCACCATTGACATGCCCATTTCCTTTGCCAACTCCGTTGCAAACACTCGCAGGTCAAACCCCATTAACATCACACCCTTCATGCCATTTCTAGATTGTTTTAAGTTTTCATTTTTGCCTTTCACAGTGGAATTGTGGAATAATCTGGATGTTTCTCTCCGAAAGTTGCCTACCAATAGTTTTTTGAATGAACTACCAAACCATGTGTTTTGTTAGTTTAGTGTGTATTAACTGTTATGGACCCACTCCTGCAATGTCTCGAACTGTGAGACAGCAGTATTTGTAAATAAAATAAATAAAAATAAAGTACAGGCTTTAACTACTTTGTTGTCAGCTGGTGCGGGGGGGGGGCGAAGCCCCTTGCAAACTTTGTGATGGTGCGCCTGGCTGTTATAACTTTTCTGTACAATATTGCAAAGGTGCCGATAATTCGTAGCAGATGCATTATTTCGTCTGCCAGTCCAGCTTCCACCAGCACAGGCGCCAGAAGAAGAGATAATTTCTTTAGTTGCTGCATGCTTAAATAAGGAAGAATTACAAGCAGCCACTGCTAATGATGGTACCTTACAGCAGCTTATTCAATACATTGCTGAGAATAGGCCTATAAAGAAGCATTTGACTTCAGTACTTGTACCTTACTTTGCAGTGAAAGACGAACTGTCTTATGCAGATGAGCTTATTTTTCATGGGGAATATTTATTTATTCATTTATTTATACTGTCAACCCTCACTTGAGGGTCATTACAGGGAGGGAAGCAGAGGATATGGAAAGTAAATACAGACATTGATATTTTCAGCAACTTTGAACAATAACACAATAGTATATTCATTGCTCGGCAAAGTAAACATCAAGAGCACATTCAAATTTTTTAACGTCAGAATTTTCAACAATATGTCGCGGCAATTTGTTCCACGTTTCTATAACATCAGGGAAAAAAGATTTGCGAAAGATGTCCGTGCGAGCACCGAAGGGGCGAACTGCCGCGTCATGATTGATCCGGCTGCTGAGCTTATGCGGGGGGTGTACGTAAATTGTTCTATCTATTTTTATTTGACCATGCAATATCTGAAAAAATACTTTTAGGCGCTGCTTTTGTTGTCTAACTTCTAGAGATTCCAAACCACTTAGTTTTAACATCTCGGTAACCGAATCAGTCCTTTTATACTTCGAACATATAAATCGCGCGGAAAGTCTCTGAATTCGTTCCAGTTTATCTATTAAATCCTTTTGGTGGGGGCTCCAGGCAGCACAAGCATATTCTAAAACAGGGCGCACAAATGCTTTATATGCAAGCAGCTTGACGTCTTTCGTAGCATTCGGTAATTTAGCACGCAAGAAACGCAGTTTTCTGTAAGAGGCACAGCATACATTCTCGACATGTGCACGCCATTTCAAGTCATTCGTAATATGCACTCCCAAATATTTAAACGCACACACCTGCGGTAAATAATTAGGTCCAATGCTGTACGTAAATGGTAAAACGTGTTTATTGGTAGTTATATGCGAATATGTTGTCTTAGAATAATATATTTTCATGTCCCATTTATCGCACCATGTTTGAAAATTATGAAGACAATCATTAATTACAATTTGGTCATTCACAGGTAGTAGTGCACTTGAAGTTGTAAAAGACTATGTCTACTTAGGGCAGGTAATAACAGCAGAGCCTAACCACGAGATTGAAGTAACTAGAAGAATAAGAATGGGGTGGAGCACATTCGGCAGGCACTCTCAAATTATGACAAGTAGATTGCCACTGTCCCTCAAGAGGAAGGTATATAACAGCTGTATCTTGCCGGTACTTAGCTACGGAGCAGAAACCTGGAGACTCACAAAGAGGGTTCAACTTAAATTGAGGACGACGCAGCGAGCAATGGAAAGAAAAATGGTAGGTGTAACCTTAAGAGACAAGAAGAGAGCAGAGTGGATTAGGGGACAAACGGGAGTTAAGGATATCATAGCTGCAATAAAGAAGAGGAAATGGACATGGGCCGGGCATGTAGCACGTAGACAGGATAACCGCTGGTCATTAAGGGTCACCAACTGGATTCCCAGAGAAGGGAAGCGGGGTAGGGGGAGACAGAAGGTTAGGTGGGCAGATGAGATTAAGAAGTTTGCGGGTACAAATTGGCAACAGCAAGCACAGGACCGGGTTAACTGGCGGAACATGGGAGAGGCCTTTGTCCTGCAGTGGACGTAGACAGGCTGATGATGATCATCATTCACACACGTCACTGGGGCATAGATTAAACAATCATCAGCAAACAATTTAATTTTTACAGGAGGGTTAACAATGTCAACAACATCATTTATATACACCAAAAACAGCAATGGGCCCAACACGTAGCCTTGGGGCACACCGGAATAAACATCAAGTGATTCAGACTCAAACCCATCAATTCGTACCAACTGCTTGCGGTTCGTTAAGTATGCCTCAATCCACTTCAGGATATTTTCGTTTACGCCTGTTCGTTTGAGCTTGAAGAGCAATTTATGGTGGGAGACCTTATCGAAGGCTTTTGCAAAGTCTATGCATATCACGTCGACTTGTTCTCTGTTATCTACGGCAGCGGCAAAATCATGGAGAGTTTCACTCAGTTGGGATAACGTGGAAAGCCCTTGCCTAAACCCATGCTGTTGCCTACATAACAGCCCATTTGTCTCCAAGAAAATAGCCATCTGTTTGGCAATGACATGTTCAAAAACCTTACAGCAAACACACGTCAGAGACACTGGCCTGTAGTTGGTAAAAAGCATCCTGTCGCCACTTTTAAATACCGGTTTCACAATGGCGCTCAGCCAGTCTTTTGGAAGCGAATGTGTCAAGAGTGATTTTTCGAAGATAATGACTAAGTAAAACGACATCCAATCCGCATACCGCCTCAAAAACACAGTTGGTATTCCATCAGGTCCATTAGCCTTCTTTTCATTCAAATTAAGTAGCTGCTGAAACACGCCCGCTTGATCAAATGAAACTGGATCCATGGCGCATGTGCAAGTATCGGCCGTTTCCTTATCTTCATCCGTGAATGCCATCTTTGTAAATACAGATTGAAAAAAGCAATTGAAACCATTAGCTATATCTTGTTTCTGGGTTATAACATCAGAGCCAACCGCGATATGTTCAATCGCTTCTTTGCGATCGCTCAAGTATAGCCAAAATTTTCTAGGCGAAGTGCGCAAGAACCCAGAAAGCGTTTCATTAAAGAACTTTTTTTGGACTTGGAGATTTGGATTTTCAACGCTGCTCGTAGTTGGGAAATCTGCTCAGAGTGGCCTTGTCTTTTGCGTAATCTCTTTATTTTGCGTTTAGTGTGGATAACATCTCTAGTGATCCAGGGGTTAGTCTTCCTTGTTTTTTTTCAATCGAATGGGAACAAATTTTTCTATACAGCTGTTAATTATTGATTTCAATTTCTGCCACAAACAATCAACTGACTCGCTATCAGAGGCTTGCTTGAAATCATCAAAAGCAGTTTCCAAAAAGTCTAATATGGACGTGTCATCTGCCCGGCCGTAGTCACTAACAGGCACCCGAACGAAGGGTCGTTTTCCAGGTTTTGTACCACATAGAATCTCAACCGAAATCAGTTTGTGGTCAGATATGCCATCTTCGACCGTAACACTGAAGTCCTCCATAGTGCCCGAAAGGAATACCAGGTCTAGCAGTGACTGAGAACCCGATGTTACTCTAGTGGCCTGTTGAACAATTTGGGTTAGGTTATGGCTGATCATTATTTCAAATAACTTTTCGCTGCTAGTAGCATCCTTATTACCGGCCGATAAAGAAATCCAGTCTATATTTGGTAGGTTAAAGTCTCCGTTACAGTTACATAAACTTGTTACAGTTCATAAACATATGTTACAGTTCCAGAAACTTGCCGGGAGCAATTGATTCAGTTAGCCCATGAGAATCATCCAGGCATGATTCATAGAAAGCAGCTGCTTCGTGACAGGTATTGGTGACTGTGCATTGACAAACAAGTGAAAGGTTTGGTTCGGAACAGTTGCATCTGTCAAGCTGCCGACAAATCGGCGAAACCTGTCCTTGCACCGCTACAACCAGTTCTTTTTTCCTGAGAAACCGTGGGAGAAGTTAAGCATGAACATTATTGGTCCTCTTTCAAATGTTCCCTTAAATTGTAGCTTTGCAGTCACTTTGATTGACTATTACTCCAAATGGCCTGAGGTTTGTTTTGTTTGAGACGTTACATCTGATGCAGTCATCACCTTCTTGACTTCAGTCTTCTGCCGTGAAGGGTTTTTAGCATGCTTATTAACAGACCACGAGCCCAGTTTAGGTCTCGTCAGTTTGAAACTTTTCTTTAAGAACGAGGTATTCAACACCTCTGTTCTTCCAACTACTATCCTGAAGCCAATGGGCAGGTCGAGCAGTTCAACAGGGCCCTGAAAAAGTACATTCAACTAGCCCAACTAAAACACCGTCCTCTAAAGAAAGCAACTACGGAGTACTTGGGTAGTTACCGTTTTTCTGCTCAGGCAACTACGGTATCGTCCTCCGCGATGTTGCTTCATAAGCATCAACTTCGCACAGCGGTTGACATAACTGATCTGTTGTTGCCTTCTACTTTGAAGTCATTTTCAGACAATACCATAAGGACAAGAGTTTTTCATGGGCAGAAGTGCATGAAGAATTGTGTCGATGATAAGCGAGGAGCCAAACCTTCAGTCACTTAGGTTGGCCGAAGAGTCAAAGTATGTGTTCCAGAGAAACAACACAAGTATAAAGGTCCATTTACTGTTATGTCGGCAGTAGGATCCTAGACATTTAGGCGCAGTGATGGATCGATTTGTAATGCTTCTGAACTTGTAATTGTCCATTCCGAACGGGAACCACTTACACTCTTGCACCCTTCAATACCTTTGCAAAACCAGTGGCAATACTCTGCCTTGGTTCCACAATGGGTTTCTATCCCTATTCCTGCAGCATCACCATCTTTCCCTGGGGGAAATGGTATTCAGGCAACGGTTTCAAATCCGGCTGTGGTGCCCAGCCACTATCAAGTTTTACCGTGCACCGAGCATGCTTCAGAGTCCTTGGACTCAGGCTCCGTATCAATACTTGACAGACGAGCCCAGTCCCCATGCCAGTATTCTTCCTAACACTAATGAACATTCTTCCAAACCTTCAGGCTTCCATGTTTTGCATCCGGGTTCTCCGTCCCCACTACAGCTGAGGGATGCTTAAGCGAGTTGTCGGAATACTCAATGCTTTCAGCTGTGCCTGAGCAGCACGTAAGCAAGCCAGTAGGCTCATCTTTACATACCGAACTTGCTGCTCCGCAAGGGAGCACTTCAGAGCGCAATGAGCTTCAGCGTTCTAAGCGTTCGCGTAAGAAACCATCCAGGTTTACAGAATTTGTGGCCTAAATTCTATTTTCTTACTCGTACGTTGGAATCTGCAACATACATGTTCATTGTTGTGTCGAAGCTGTGCATTGTTTATTATATAATGGTATAAAGGATACACTTTCATGCTGTGATTTTTGTTGTATATTGTCTGTATAAGTGCTTTCAGCCATGGTGCGCTGTGTACAGAGTTATGTTTTTTCTCCTCTCATGCCGCTTCTCTGTTATTCGATTAGCTACTTTAAGACAAAAGGAGTGGGAATGTTAAGGTTTCAAATACAGAAGTTCTGTGTCATTACATTCTTCTAAAATTGTATAATCATAAAAGTTACTCAGGTTTTGTTAATCATTGTATAAGGATCTTAGAGCCACATGTCCTTTTCTTTCTAGGGGAATGATGTGGTGTTTCGGTTTAGTTTTTATGGCTGCCGGATTCGGTTTCATGTGAAGTGTTTTCGCCCTCAGGGGCACTACCCTGTGTATATATGCGCGGCATTGTACATTATAAAGAAGTTCCTGCTTAATTACTGGCTGCTGCGTACCTCATGTCGGCCGGCGCTTCAGCGCTGTGACCAGTGTTCTCTGCGCGGCGTGTTCGCCACACAATACTACAATTTTCTTTATATTTCTTGAAAAGCACCACCTTCTCAGGCCGCCGTGTTTTTATAGTAAACATGACGTTCGAAATTGACGAGTGATTAGTGCGCGGCCGCAAACGCACTTTTTGGTTCTCCACAAAAAATATACTCATATAATATGAGATCATAAAATGAACACTGAACAACTGAAATGTCTGTCCCCATTCACATTGTTCGTGTATGTGCATTTCTCGACAGGTTGAGGTTGTGGGCAGGCCGAACCCAAATTAGTAGCAGGCTGTGTGCTACTTAAGGAGCAAGACAAATGTGTGGAAGCTCGGTCTGTATAGCCTTTGCTCTAGTGCCACAAAGAGTTGGCGTAATGCGTAGTGTATCTGCATCATTATAGGGCATAAATTATTATGATACCTAAGTGTGCCCTGGTCATATAAGTCATAAGTTAGAGGTAATTCAGCAGCTACGAAAAAAGCCACTGAAGTAGGAAAAACTGCCATCACTCACGTTCCAGCAACCGCATCATTGCTGCACTGCCCGCTGGCTTGAAGCTCTTGCCGAGCATGCAAACGAACCCTGCAAGAAAGACCACTTGTTAGAATTAAGTGCTTCTCGGAAGAGCCCAAGAAGACCCTCTTGCAAGTACACTCAAACCTCGTTATAACATAACGAGATATAACGAAATAATGGATACAACGAAGTAAATGAAGTTCCCCTTGAAAGCTTCATTGAGAACCATACGTTTTAAACCTCATTGTAATAAAGTAAAACTGACCAGTAAATGAATATAACAAACTAAATTAGTCTACAAAAAACTGACCATTGTGTGTTAAGTATATCATTTTCTGCAGAGTTTGACGCTCATTCGGCGCGGCTCTTTTAAAGCTCCCTCACCAACCTAACAGTCACGCCACGCGCGGCCGAGAGAGTTGTCCTCCTCACACAGCCAGTAGATAGGATTGAGGAAGTGCTCAGCGGGTCACATGACTTAGAAGCAGCGCCGCGGTTGCAAAGCGATTTCCCTCTCACTTAAGAACACACGATGGGGAAGCTTCAGAAGACACAATCATTCATAAATCAGAGGACATCCGTCATTAATTGAAGCAATCTGTGATGCGCGTCCGCACACGTTTGGCTTGCAGCGAGTCAATCCATTACGCACGCAGTTTGCAAAGCATGGTAGCGCGCACCTAAATCTAGCACCAACACTCTCTAAAAACGACGGCAACAACTGCGTCTTCGCTGCTACCCTCTGCACCAAGAAGGAGCGTATGCAGAGAGAAGCAGATCAGCATTAGAGAGAAAGTCAACTCTCCACGACAGCTTTCTTTTCTTTCTTTTTTCTTCTCTCTCCGCGCACGGCCTTGAAAGGAGAAGAGTCTCTACGTGCAGAGACAAAAAGGCAGAAGCGTGGCACAGGCACCGCCGCGGGATTGGGCATGGTGCTGAGAACATTTTAGGAGCACGGTATGTTCAAATTACAGTGCGTTTTGTCCCATTGGAATACAAATAGCATTGACTGGACCACAGCGCGTGTTCGAATTAAGAGAGATCGAATAATGAGATTCGACTGTGTTTATTTTCCGTCGCACGCGTGGTCGTGTAGTGGTACATCGAGCCACGAGGCAGTTTCCTTCTTTGCATGCTTATAGGTGTGCGCCCATCTGAGCAAACATTGCCACAAGCTGTTATAATCGATATAACGAAATAATGAATACAGTGAAATCTCGATAGAACAAACCCCACACTAACAAACTTTTCAGATTAACAAACTTTTAAAAATCCTGCGCTGACTGCTAATAGTTTCAATGTAAAACTATTTCACTAAGACGTACTACAGAATACCGAACTTTTCAGAATAATGAGCCATAATTTAGTTCCACGTTATATTAACAACGCCTCAGTACTACGAACTTATGTACTGAAATCCGTCGCGACCACTGGAGCGGTACGCAAGCAGACGACAAAGCGAACGATCGCCCTGCTTTTCGCAAGACGCGCCACAGTGTGCAGAGAAAAAAAAAAGGGCGACTTTCCTTTCTTTCTTTCCTTTTGTTGAAACGCCGACGCTGCAGGTTTACAAGTGACCACAGAGGCGAGGACAACACGGGAGGGCAAGGTCAGTGAAACAGAGAGAGATGCGGAGCAGGAAGCATGAGCGCAGAAAACCTGAGACAGCGGGACAGCAGAAAACGAAACGCAAGAAATTTCCTTTAGCACTTTTTTTTTTCTTCGAAAGAGGCGAAGACAGCCGTGACGCTTCGGGTTTTTCTTTGGAGGCCTTATTTTTCAGTTGTGTTCATCTCTTTTTGGCGATTACTTATCGGGTTCGCAAAGCAAGCCTGCGTTCGCTCTGCGGTGATACTACAAATGAGTTCATCGCTTCTTGCGATGAACAAGCGGATGCAGTTTTCGCTAAGCGAGACAATGAATATTCTTCAGCAACGGGAAGGCAAAAAGTAGGCTGTAATGACCAAAGAACCAAATCGCACCACAGGAATGTGGATGAGCTTGAGGCCTTCGCGCTGCAAAATTTATGCTGCTCGCGTAAAAAAAAAATCACAAACTTTTTTGAAATAAACGAGCATTTTCTGGTGTTTGCTTGTCCATTTTTTTTTCTCGTGAAAAACAAGTTCAAGGACCTACCGCTGTAAAGGTAAGTCATTCTGGTCGGTGAAAAATAAGTATTTATGATTAATTTTCGTGCTTTCATTATAACGACCTTTCAAAATAACGAACAGATTTCCGCAGTCCCCTGATCTTCGTCATACCGAAATTTCACTGTAAAACGAAATAATTGCGGCTCCCTTTCAACTTGCTGACCTGTAGGTCGGGGGATCGAATTCCGGCTGCGGCGGCTGCATTTCTGATGGAAGCGGAAATGCTGTAGGCCCGTGTGCTCAGATCTGGGTGCAGGTTGAAGAACCCCAGGTGGTCGATATTTCCGGAGCCCACCACTACGGCGTCTCTCATAATCATATGGTGGTTTTGGGATGTTAAACCCCACATATCAATCAATAAATCATCAATCCCCTTCAACTTCATTATAACAAGGTTTGAGTGTAATTGACGCAGTGAATTACAGAAACACAGTTCATGCAATGAGATGTGCTATTAGTGAAAGTGCAGCATTTTCATATGCGAATACAATCCAAATTTGGCTCCAATTTTGATGTAGAAAAAGGCAATACTCAATGTAGTAGCTATATAATTAGGGTCAGCGAGTATGTAGCAAAAGGTAGAGTAACAACGCAAGCAGAATTGCTCTTTCATGATCACTTATATTCATTTATACAGACAACAGTAGAATTTATTTCATTAACACACATTCAGTGTGCAAACAAAATCCACAGACTGGATAAAATAATTAGAGTATTGGATATAAAATACAAAAGAAGCACAATGGGTTACCCGACGACTCCATCCTCCCAAATGCAGGAGGTGAAAGACCATCATGATCGTGTGCAGCACACCACCGCCATTTTTAGAGTTTTCTTTGCATTTTGCTTTGCTGCATTTTTGAAGCGAACTGGGTGAAAACTCGTATTCACAGGTCATGTTCACAATGGCATGAGTGCGAGGGCCTATCACCCTTGCTTCAAACTCCAGTCGCAGTAATGATAAGGAAAGCACACAAGCTAACTACAGTCTGCACTTTTTGTAGACAGCGGGATATGGTGCTGAATATAGTCTGCAGCTGTTTCCAACTATCATAAAGCTTCTATTGTGGCAGCTTTATCTTTTAGGGGCGAAGCTCCTAAGGGCCCAGCTTGGCAGCCATCTGGGCCAGTCAGTCACTGGGAGATTCGTGGGTGACTAACAAAAAAATGTACAACAATAAACTAACAGCAATCATTATTGTGACAAAACAATATAAAACACCTAGAAGTACTACAAAGCCTTCAAACTAGTCGGCGACTTCAACGTAGACTCTTTATGTCACTTAACTTGCATTGCAGTCAAATTTCGTTAACAGGATGTTCACAGCAATGGCAGAAAACTTTGAATCAAACCAACTTCCAACTAAGAAAAATGCATTATAAACTACACTTTCATTAATTGATTCACGAAACTTTATTGGTGTGCTGAAGCCCAGTCTTTACAGACCGAGGCGGGCCACATCCACGTCGGTACTGTCAGGCCAAGCTGACAGTACAGGGCATTATGGCTCAGCCTGACATGGACTATCATGGACCTTCTGGACTGCCCATAGTTGATCTTGATAACACGCGCTTTGTACCATCTTCTGCCAGTAAAACCAATGTTCTTCAGGGTCGGCAAGAGTCGCGGGACAGTCCACCAGCATGTGTCTAATTCTAATCATGTCATCGCACGTATCACACGTATCACACTCGCCTAGAATTTCACTATCAGGGTGAATTTTATTTAGAAAATACGGAGTTGGGTAAGTTCTCGTTTTGCAGTAAATGTAGCGTGACTGCGTGAGCCCTTTTCAACATCATGTGTGGCAGTGGGAATTGCCTATGCCCAAAGTAATAATATTTTGTGATGTCGTATGTGATTAAATGATCTTTATGATCCCCGGACTGGCGATAGGTGTCGGGTTGGGAGTCCAGCACTGGAGTCCTCGTACCACGTCATTCGCAATACTCGTGGAGGTTGACCCGGGTCTCGTCCTTTTGTCCCATATGCGCAAGAAATCGTCGGATTTCAGTATGGATAGCCTTGACTTCATCAAAGTGCTTGATTGGGCTGGTTGGTGCTCTGTTCTCGTCTCTTCTATCCAGTCCTGTCGTTTGCGCTGTTAAGCACTTTCTTCGTCAGCATCGACTTCGTTCATAGGTTTAACCACAGTCCTTGAAACCTGGCCTCTGTCAAAGCTCGTAATTGCTACATTGGAGTCTATAATTTGTATTTCTTCTAACCTGACAGTCCTCCAAGAAAAGAGTGTCATCGTCTCTTGTGAACCTGGCTGCGCCTAGCAAGTTTTCCAGCACTACACACGTTGAAGTGCTTCTTCAGCATCGTCTTCAACAAAACATAAAAGCTGCTGCGCAAGAACAAAACCTGCAACAACATCGCTAGTCCTCGGTGGCAGTTCGTTTCTATATCGTCATCTACTAGCCGAACCGTCTGCACAATTCTTTTGTTCATTAATGGACTGCATGCATGGACAACAGATTTTTCAGAACAGACGTCACTAAGAACGGTCCCAAAACTACCGCGATTGCGTTCACGTGTTTGCACTAGATGAAATTCGAGAGCTAGTTAGGCTTACTGCCATATCTTCGCGCGATGTATTCCTTGTCAGTGCCTCCCTGGTCAACTTTTTTTGAGACATTCAACGTTTGTCGCCATGTCCAGTGTTCGGTAAGGGTGCGAGTTGTTCGGTGCGAGTTGCCGTTATCAACCCTCGCCACGACAACACTCAAAATCGGCTATGGCAACATGTGCAGAATCAACCCACAGTGCATTGGCGGGCTAGTTGGTTTATATCATGTGCAACTGGAGAGGGACAGAGCAGAACACAAGAACAAACACACAGCACTGTGTGTGTGTGTGTGTGTGCGTGTTCTACTCTGTCCGTGTCCAGTTGCACTGTTTTAACCCCTTAAGGGCTCATTAAACAAATATATTATGCACCAATATGGCCAAATTTTTTAATGATGTGATATGCTTCAGAAACGTGTTCAAAACGCAAAAATATTTGCGAAAATTGTTTATAGTCGATAATCATGTTGAATTGGTCATTCTTTACCCCATATAATACCCTATATTTGGGGCATTTCTGGTGTATTCACAAATTAATTTCTGCAACTCCAGAAAGCACGGGTCGGGTTTGAATTGCCTTGCAGAAAACAAACAATTTCTTGATAGTTCACTTGAAGCTAGTTGAGGCTACCATCCGTGTGGTAGCGTTCAAAGCACGGCACTGCGCAGAGAGCCTTCTCGCACCACCTGCACCAGGTCCTGGTTTCCTTGCGGATGTTCTTGCCATTTACATCTCGCTTCATGTAGCAGACTACGCAGCGGCGTGTCGGTTCTTGCTTCTTCTCTGTTGGTGGTATGTGCGATGGAAAGTGGCGCTCACCAAACCGTTTTGCGTTCAGGGGGCGCCCTGGCCGTCCTTTCTTCTTGGTGCCGGTGTTGGGAGAGTACTTCGTGATGATCTCATCAATAAGCCTTAGCCTATACTCCAGATGAGATGCTCGGCCTCCTCCTTTCTGGTACAGAACGAATGAATTGTAGGTCGCCTCATCCAAGAGGTGTTGGAAGATCTTCTTGTAGGAGATCTTTTTTCGTTTCCGTGGCACTGAGTAGCTCGCCAGCATCTGATCTGCTTTGTCAACTCCTCCCATTGTATGGTTATAATCAAGTATAACTTCTGGCTTCAGGGTTTCTTTGCCCATTTTGTCAATGAATCGCGCCATTTCAGCACTATGTACTGTAGATAGAACCGTCACCAGTTTTTTGTCCATCCACTGAACAGCCAAGCACTTGCCCCTTTGAAAGGCAACCATCTCGCCTTTCTTGAGCTTTGCCTTGGCGAAACCAGGCGGAAGATCTTTGCGAGTGGCTCGCGTCGTGCCATAGATGTCAGTTGATCTCTTCAAAAGAAAGTCAACCAGTTCTGGTGAGGTGTAGAAGTTGTCAGTTGTGACGCAGTAGCCTTTGTCTAGCAGGGGCTCCAGAAGCTTCAAAACAACTTTCGTCGCCATTCCGAAGGTTGCTGCTTCTTCTGACGAGATCTCAATGTTCGTTTCTTTCCCTGTATAAATTACAGAGTTCCATATATACCCACTTGAAGATTCGCACAGCAAAAATGACTTTATGCCAAACCTCGCTCTCTTCAGGGGCATATACTGCTTCCAGCTGAGCCGGCCTTTGAAGAGCAGCAAGCTCTCGTCGACACTGACGTCCCGCTCCGGCACATACAATGTCCGGTATTTTTTAAGAAGTGCCTGATAAACCGGCCAGATTTTCCTCAGATGAGGTTGAGGGTGTCCTTCACAATTTTCGATTGTCGTGTTGTCGACAAAGTGCAACATTCTCATTATTAGTTCGAAGCGGTTTCTGGACATTATCTCGCCAAAGACCGGAGTCTCAACCAGCCGATTCCTAGACCAGTACATCCTTTCATTTGATTTTTGCACAATGCCTTGCAGCAACAGGAGGCTCAGAGAAAGGCGAAGTTCTTCTCGCGTAAGTGCATACCATTTTCGGAAGCGAGAATGTTGTCCCAGCTTGCTAGAATTCAGAAGCTGAGAAGCGTACCGGTTTGTCTCCACGACGATAACATCAAGCAGCTCATCATCAAAGTAAGCTTCAAAGAGCTCAAGTGGATGAGGGGGAGAGCTTACTGTGATCTTCAGTCCCGTGAAACCCCTGAAATCAAACCGTGGAGGTCTGGCTGGGATGTTGTCGAGGTCTATGCGAAACCATTCACGGGAGCTTGCCATTGTATCATCGCTACTGTCTTCTCCTTCAGAGTCACTGTCCGTAAAAACGTCATCACTGTCTTCTTCACTTGAAGAATAAAACACTACGGTGGCATCCTTATCACTCTCGCTTTCATCGTCTGAAGAAGGAAGATTCTCCGCATCAGAACGCCGTACGGATGAGGCCATGTTTGTAAAACGCGCGGGAAACAAGCGCACACATTCTGCCATCTAGTGTGCAAACTATAACCACCACCAATGACGGAACTTGCGGTGTTTAAACATAGATGGCAGCACAGGTTCCGTAAATCCCCGTTTGACGACCCGGGCTCGTCAAAAGCCTGTAGGAGCATTGCGGAAAACTCAAGACGACCACAACTCGTCATAAGCAAAATAGTGGCAACTGCTCTTGACTAGCGCAGGTCGTCATAAGCCCTTAAGGGGTTAAGTTCAACCGACATAAGGTTTCCTAAATTTAACTACTACCACTGTGATCGTTCAGCGAGTATGGGAATGATGGCTGCCGCTGCTGCAACCTGGTGAGAATGGCCGTTACGCTATATTCACCCGGTCAAAATAACGAAAATGCTATTTTTACCCAACTTGGCTTGGATCTAGGCAGATTTGTGGCAAATTGCGGCTTTTCATCAAAGTTCACAACGCCGGTTCAGGCAACCTATGAAAGCTTTTCTTTTGATGAAGGCACATCGATCGTATTTTTTTCGTGTTTATGGTCGGCTCGGGTGTTCACGTCGTTGGCGCACACTGTGATTGTTTGTTGTTGCAATGTGCTTTGTGAACGTGAATAGTTAGATTGTGTTCGCGCTTGGAACCGCTGAATTTGTGGTTCACCTGAGCTTGCGTGAAGGCCGCGGTGTCTAGGACTCGTCAACATGTTTCAGTGCTCTTTGACATCCGTGATATTTACTTCTGTTGCGTGTGAGGCGGTGACAGTGTGGTAGTCCGTACCTGTTGCCAGTCCGTACGTCCGTACGTGTTGCTCACAATGAGGTGGCACAAGAGTCACGAGAGACTAAAAGGTGGGTAAGTCAAACCGTTTAGGTACAGCAGGCGAGCTACTTTATTGGGCGGGCCGGTGGTTGTCAGCACGACAGTCGGCGACAAAAAGGGCAAGACACAGAATAGCTCGGACGAAGCGGGTGATCGGCTTATCGACAGCAGACGCTGCACAAACGATGAAGTTGACACCAGTGCTGTGCGGCCAGTCCAGTGAATCACTTCCAAAGGTGGGCAAAAGGCGATGTTCCATGCATGGTTCGGGATCGACTGAGCCAGTTGTGAAGGGTGAGCCAGGCATAAAGGCCGAGGCATGGCAGTACCATGCAAAGGCGTTTATTCACTATTAAAAACGTGCGTCCACACCGTAGGCAGGAGCGAGAGCGACTAAAGTCCCGGCCCACACTTGGGCATGTTGTTGAGCTGACGTATGGGTGCCGTGTAAATAGGTGGCGCTACGAATCAGACACTATGCTACCGCGCATGTGGGCGCTTACATATTATTGCATGAAACTCTATAGACGCTCACAACCTGCCTTAAGTAGACGTAGTCTTATAGCTTCCAGTGCATTACTACCTATTTTTTTTCTAGATTGTTGTACATTACTTTTGGTTTCTGCAAATTAATTTTAAGATCTGCCTTTCTACTCTCCTTGTCCAATTTGGTAATCATGAGTTCCAAATCGTCCCCCGAGTTACTCGGCAATGCAATGTCATCGGCGAAGCGCGGGTTACTAGGGTACTCTCCATTAACTCTTATCCCTAATCCTTGCCATTCAAGGCTCCCGAAAAGCTCTTGTAAGCACGTGGTAAATAGAGTTGGGGGAATTGTACTATAGAACTGCACGGGCCAATTTTCCCCGTCCAAGCCCAGCCTGGAGTTTTTAAATACGGCCTGTACCCGGACCAAGCCTGAATGGTCCGAGCACAGCCCTGCTAGGCCCGTTTCAGCCAATTTTGCTCTGATAATAAAGGAGGCACAGCCCACTTTCAGTTATTGTGAAGGTATTTTCCTCACACAAAATATATTCTAGTAAGTGTTTTGGAACTTCTTTTTTAGTGTCCCGACTTCATCTGGTGCACTTTGTGTACTTTTATTTATTCACACCCATAACGCATTTGGGAAATATTTCCAAGGTAATATATACTTGTAGTCATAGCTAGCTGTCTCACGTATGAAGTGCTAACCACACCATCTTATTTTTGCATTTCAAAGAACCACTACAAAATATCCCCACATAAGGTGGGAAAAATGGCAGACACTTAGTTTGAGTCAACATGAATTTCATGCGAGCCGTGGCTGTCAAGTAAAAGTACCACGTCTCCTGCAAACAAGATGTATTATGGCTATTTTTGCACAACATGCACTTGGACGAGAAGAGACAGACAGCACGGGTGCAATTTATTAGGCCATGCAATAAAAAAATCGCAGCATATCCGCAGAGCATATGATGATGAGTGGGGCGAAGCATTCGTCCGTCCGTGCATTAGTCCATGTGTATGTTAGTCTGTCCGTTCATGCATCAGATTGCCAGTCCATCCGTCCGTCCTTGTCGTCGTCTGTCTGTCTGTCCATCCATGCGTCCGTTCATCCTATTGCAACATAGTTTTATTGTACCAACGCCATCTAGGAACTGAGTGGAGAAATGGTGACGAGACAGCGTCATCTATTGTAATTCTCGAGAGAATATGCCGGTTACGCCTGAGGTAGGACATGGTTAGACTAAAAAGATCTTCACCCGTAAAAAAGCATGCTCTAGCTCAGTGGTTCTCAAATGGAAGTCCGTGGACCCCCTAGGGTCCGCAAAGCCATTTCTATTATGCACGAAACCCTCACCTGCATTTTTCTTTAGCGTGACTATATATTGATGAACTGTCCAAAATGAAGTGATGGGGCAAGTTTATTTGTTGTTTGTTTGGTAACAATAAAAGTAGGCTTGTGCGAATATTCGAATAATAATATTCAAACGAATAGTAGAGTATTTGCTTCAATTCAAATTTAAATTATCTAAAATTTCAAAGTATTCGCAATGAACGAATAGGCATATTTTAATCCGCATGTAACGGCTTGTAAAGGTGGTTTTGCTGCAGTGTAGAAGCGCTAAGCCGTGAAAGCACCCATTCAAAAAAAAATGCACCTTACCGCGAAGCTCCCTTGCAAATTTAAAGGGGCCCTGCAACACTTTTTAAGCATAGTCAGAAAACGCTCCCAATCGGTAGTCGAGGCTTCCGAAAACACGCGAGCCAAATATATGGCGCAGCGCGCGACCTGCGATTCATGGTAAATTCTCAAAGCCCACTCAAAATTGCTTTCTTCTCTCGACAAATCACACCATCACAGCTAAAATCACTTGTCACAGCTATTGCATCAGCCATTGGCCGATTTAACATGGTGCACTCGATCGTCACTGGAGCCGCAGCGGGAGGCCGCGACGTGTCCAAGCCGTGCGGGCGTGATCGCACTGAAAAGCCGCGTATTCCAAGAAAAAAAAAGAGGTGCTCAAGGTCACGAGGTGCGTGTGACGTATTTCTTTTCGTCGTGCCATTCCTTCCTGCTTAGCTTCGAGCTAATTCAACGGGACGAAAACAGAGAATTAAATTGCAGCGTGCGACTAATTTTGGGAACTCCGCTGCTCGTACTGGACTGTTTCTAAAAATTTTTGCAGCGGTAAATTTCCAAGGCAACAAGCTTGTTTATTGGCTCCATGGCTACTTGAAAAAGTGTTGCTGGGCCCCTTTCAATGACATGTTACCCTCAAATAAATTCATCACTTTATTAAGCTTAAAAGCTTGTTATGACAACTTGTTATGCTCCAAGTATAATAAAATTTACATTGTTACCTATTTTACAGGTTATCACTCGCATCTACCGAAACTGATATCCTGCTACTACTCAAAGTTGTTTCGACTTCCTGTGAATGAAAAAAAAATGACATTTGCATAGAGGCCTTATTTCAATTCAAAAATATATTGTGCTGGTTAGTTAGGTCATGATAAATATGCCCATTTTTCTTTTTATGTCATATATATACTATTCAAATTCATTTAAAATTATTATTACTATCGAAATCACTATTCGCTTATTATTCGTTTCGAACCTAAAATTCACTATTTGCACAAGCCTAACAAAAAAGAAACCTGTTTCATGTTTCCAGTTGTGTTAATTTACCTACATACCCCCCCCCACCCCTCCTCCGTACGCTCCGCTGCAAGGGGTCCTCCATCACTTCCACCAGTCCCCAAGGGGTTGCGGACACATCCATGGCTGAGAACCACTGCCCTAGACTGTATCCCCTTGTCTTACACCCTTCTTGATTGGTATTTTGTCGCTTTCTTTGTGAAGCACTATGATGGCAGTTGATCTTCTGTAAATTATTTTCCAGGATGTTTATATATGCTTTGTCGATGCCCCGATTTCGTATATATCTGCATGACTGCTGATATTTCTACTGAATCAAATGCCTTTTGTAATCTATGAAGTCTATGTATAGTGGTTGGCTGTATTGTGAGCATTTTCCTATTACCTAATTGATAGTATGAATGTGGTCGATTGTTGAGTAGCGTGTCCGAAATCCTGCTTGTTTCTGTGGTCCTAATTCTGTTAGCAATCACTTCTGTAAATAGCTTGTACACTATGGATAACAAGCTGATGGGCCTGTTTTACATCAAGTCCTTGTCATCTCCTTTCTTATGTATTAGGATGATGTTAGCATTCTTCCAAGATTCTAGTACCCCTACTCGCCCAGAAGACACTTCGTAAGTAGGATGGCTAGTTTTTCTAACACAATCTGTCCTTCGTCCTCAGCAGATCCTAACTACCCTAACCATAGTCGTAACATTGCCTTCCTAGTCCCTTACTTAGTGCATACATATGGTTTTTGCTTATCTTAAGTTTCCTCTTCACCGCTTTGACGCTTCCTCCGTTCTTTAGAGCGTGTTCGATTCTCTCCATGTTATACCTTCTTACATCGCATACCTTACGTCTATTAATACTTCGAAAGCTCTGCCAGTTCTTTTGTCTGTTGTACTTGACACTTTCATGATTTGACGCTTCTTAATTAGGTTCTTCGTTTCCTGGGAAAGCTTGCCAGTGTCCTGTCTAACTACCCTGCCTCCAACTTCCACTGCACACTCCGTAATGATACTCGTCAGATTATCATTCATTGTATCTACGCTAAGGTTGGTTTCCTCACTAAGAGCCGAGTACCTGTGCTGCAGCGACACTCTGAATTCCTGTATTTTCCCTCTCAGTGCTAGCTGATTGATTGGCTTCTTGCGTATCAGTTTCTGTCGTTCCTTCTTCAAGTCTAGGCGAATTCGAGACCGTACCATTTAGTGTCACTGCATCGTACCTTGCCAATCACTTCCACATCCTGCACGATTCCAGGGTGTGCACTCATTATAAAGTCTATTTCGTTCTTATTTTCGCCATTAGGGCTCCTCCATGTCCACTTGCGGTTTGAGACTTGAGACTGTCCATATATACAATAAAAAAAGCATGGCTGAACGTCGTCAGGGGTCACACCATGTGTGCGCAAACTATGCAAGAGGGCACAGCGTCGAAAGCAGAGAGCGAACAACGCAGACACAAAACACGTATATCGCGGAAAACTGTTCGGTAAAGCGCCCTCTATATGCACAGCCGGCTGGCTCGTGGGGTGTAGGCCGGCTTGCCCGCCTCCCACAGACACAGCCCACGTGCCCCCCATTGCCGCTTCGCGCTTCGAGGGCGCGGAGCAGCTGAGGAAGTTGCATCCTCGTACCAAAATTGCTAAATGTGAAGCAAAATTCATAGATTGTCAACAGGGAAAACTGGTTCATCAAGGTTGTCTTCCACTGTTACTTTGTTACATGGAGGTCCCAAATACATGTGCTTTTATGGAGAGCAACGGCGGGGAATAGAAAAAACTTCGTTATATTAAGGAATTCGTTTTATGGAGGTTCATTATAAGCAGTTTTAACTGTACCTTCTTACATTAGATACCTTACGCTTATTAATCAACTTCGAACGCTCTGCCACTTCTTGTCTGTTGCATTTGAGGCTTTCGTCCTTTGACGCTTCTTAATTAGGTTCTTTGTCTCTTGGGTCAGCTTGCCACTGTCCTGTCTAACTAAACTTCCACTGCCAACTAAGTAATGATACTTTTCAGATTATCATTTATATTGCTTCAACGCTAAGGCTGGTTTCTTTGACAATAGCCGAATATCTGTTCTGAAGTGAGACTCTGAATTCCTGTCCTTTCCCACTCTGTGCTAGCTCATTGATTGGCTTCTTGCGTATCCATTTCTCTTGTTCCTTTTTCAACTCTAGGCGAATTGGAGACCACACCATTCTATGGACACTGCATCGTACCTTGCAAAGCACTTCCACATCCTGCACTATGCCTGGGTGTGCACTCAGTATGAAGTCTATTTCGTTCCTACTTTCGACATTAGGGCTCCTCCATGTCCACTTGCGATTCCCTCGTTTTCAATGGAAGCTATTCAAAAGCCATAAATTATTGTGCTCTGCGAATTCTACTAATAACTACCCTCTGGCATTTCTAGTATCGATGCCATAGTCTCTACTGCCTGGTCTCTAGCCTGCATCTTCCCCACTATGGCATTGAAGTGCGCATGAGCCTCTACTACCTTCATTTCGTATCTCTTATCTTCCATGTTACTAGCTAATAGGAGACGCGGCGCGGCGTCTGTGTTGTTCATACGACCTTCGAGTGGCTCCTGCTTCCTACAATGATTTTCAAGTGAATTTTTCAAGTGAGCGTTCAGCTTTGTTTGTCTCGCATCAGTGAAAGTGCCAGGACTATTTTGACGCCAAAACCTGCTGCGTGAGTGGACTATTTTCACGTTTTGGAATGAATGAATGAATGAACAACTTTATTTATCCCTTGTTAAAGGGAAGGGGGCAACAGGAAAGGGTGTGGTGGGGATGAACTACTTGAAGTAGTCCTCCTCTACCCTCTCAGCCACTCCAGGATGGCCTCCTGGATAGCGGGCCTCGAGCTGCGCAAGGCAGCCTCCCACTGCTCCTCACTAGAAATTAGGCGTTTCAGGAATGGGGGAAGAGGGTGCTTAGGGCAGCGCCACATGATGTGGTTCAAGTCTGCTGTGGAAGAGGCACAAAATTTACATGAGGGGGAAGGGTAACAGGATGGATGAATGCGGTGTAGGAGGTAAGGCGAAAGAAAGGTGCGAGTCTGCAGCTGTCGCCACAGAATTTCGCACCTGCGTGAAGATTTGCGCGTGAGTGGCGGGAAGGTTAATCGCTCTAAACGGTAGTGTGTGCAAATATCGTGGAATGAATAAGGCGATCCCGCGCTGTAAATGGCGCCTCATCCGTAGCGAATTGCGACACATCGGATGCGTGTGCCCGGACTGTGAATCCTCGGGCACTCGCATGAGCCGCCTCGTTTCCGGCAAGGCCCGCATGCGCGGGAGTCCAGATTAGTGCTACAAGTCGATCAAGGGGATGATGCAAAAGTAGGGAAAGGGCTGGCCTAGAAACCCTGCCCGCTCCGAAATTATATATAGCTGTTTGGAGTCACTGATTATAACGGGATGAACTAGGTATTGTCAGGGCCAGGGCTATGGCCTCTTCCGCTTCCTCCGAAGAAGAAGCAAGAACGGAGGCCGCCGCAGCGACCTGGCCGTGAGAGTTGATTACCGATATTGCATAATGATGCCTGTTACCGTAATCGGCGGCGTCAACATAGAGCACATCATTGGAGGAGGAGAATTGTTTTTTGAGGGCCCTCGCGCGCTGCATCCTGCGCTGTTTCTGGTGCTCAGGGTGCATGTTTTTTGAAGTGGTGGAATGTATAGGTTCTCGTGTATGTGGTGTGGAATGGTGTACTTGACCTTAGTGATGGATGCCGGAGTGACAGAAAGGGTTTGTAGAATGTGTCGGCCTGTCACGGTGTGTTAGAAAGTCTGTTATACTGAGATGCAATATGGGCTTCTTCCTAGTCGCAAGGGTGGTTGAAGGTGCCAGTACGCAATAAGCCTTTCATGTGGAGGTCCGTATAGGCACCCCTAAAGCGAACTTATACGCTTTGCGTAAAAGGATGTCTATCTGGTCGGATTCTGATTTAAGAAAAGTGTAGTAAGGCGTTGTAAAAGTTATTTTACTGATAACGAAGGCTTGGACAAGTCGGAGGAGGTTCGGCCTCCTTAGTTCCGCCATGTTTATTACTGACCCGACCCAAAAGTCGCAAGGTATGATCAACGGTGGTGTGAAGTGTCTTAGTGTGTATGTGTTGAGGCCGATTGCTTTGAATGTGTAAACCGAGCACGCGGATCCTATCCACTCGAGTAACTGGTACGTCATCTAGAATTACCTGTATATTGGATATGTGTTTTACGCCCCCTCTGTGAGATGGTAGGAGAAGTAGCTGAGATTTCTGTGGGGAACATGAAAGATTCATAGACCCTGTAAGTGCCACAACCGTATTTGCCGCAGCTTGCAGGGTGTCTTGAATCTCTCCATCGGAGCCGCCAGTCATCCAAAGAGTGATGTCGTCGGCGTAGAGTGAAAACTTGAGGTCAGGGATAGATCTCAATGCTTGCGCCAACGGCATCATAGAGACATTAAAAAGAAACGGTGACAGCACAGACCCTTGGGGCGTGCCGTAACTTCCCAAAGCGTAAGACTGAGATTGATCTGCGCCTATGTGTATGGTTGCTGTACGGTTGGCTAAAAAAGTAGCTATATAGTTATATGTCTTTGCGCAACCCCTATGAGATTAAGCTCGCGGAGGATGGCGGAATGAGTAACGTTGTTGAAAGCCTCCATGGATTGTCCAGACTCAAGATTGCTTGCGTATCTAGGCTGCTGTTGGGTGTATGATATCATGCTTCAGTCGAGCATGACATCTTGACATGACAGAGATTTTCGAAAACCCACCATTTCTGGTGGATAAACATTGTTGTCTTCCATGTATTTATTCAGACGGTTGAGTATAACGTGTTCAAGCGTTTTACCAAGACAAGAGGTTAGTGAAATAGGCCTGAGATTGGAAGTGTTCACTGGTTTGTTTTGCTTTGGAATGAAAATTACCCTGGCATCCTTCCAGGAACTTGGAAGGGTGCCAGTGTCAAAGCAGTGATTGAAATAATCTGTGATTGCCGTGACGAGAGTTGTCGTCCAGATTGCGAAGAAGTACTTTGTTGGTATGTGGTCTGGGCCTGGTGCTGACGTTGTGCGCAGAGTGGCCATAGCATGCCGAACCTCTGCTTCCGTGATAGCGGCGCTCAATAACTCGTTGGGCTTTCCAGTGTACTTTGGTGTGTTATACTTCTGAGCAGGAGGCAGATGTTTATCGCGGAGGTCGTCGAAGAGTCCGTTTAGATCGTTTTTGTGAGCATATACAAGTTTCTTTATGCTCTGGTTTTGATGTGTGCGTGATGTGGTAGGGTCTAAGAGGTGGCGCAGTAGTTGCCATGTGCGTTTGCTGTCAAGGTTTCCTTGCATGCTGTCACACACCTGGCCCCATTGCTGGCAGGCCAGTTGTGTGGCGTACTCCTGGATCTGCAGGTCAAGCTTGGCTATTCGGAGTTTTAGCTTTCGGTTGTGCCGTCCTTTTTTCCATCTCTTCAAGAGAGACTGTTTGGCTTCCCACATATGTAAAAGCTTGGCATCAACCGTGGTGAGGGGGGTTTCGGGGGGCAAAGTTGTAGTATGCACCCCAGCATCTGAGTGAAGTTGCTTCACCCATGTCTGAGATGTTTGGATGTCTGGGAGCTGATATCTGGCGGGCCTCTCGAAATTTGTCCCAATTGTGATGTGGTGATTGGCTTAGGTGCGAAGGGTTTGTGCTTGAAATGTACTGTAGTAGTAATGATGTAGTGATCACTACCGAGATTAACTTGCAAGTTGCTCCATGTAACGTGCTGAATTCTGCGTGTAAGGGTAAGATCGGGAGAGGTATCTCTCGATACGCGGTTTCTAGCCTGGTTGGTGCATCGACGTCATTATGTAGCGTGAGTCTGTGGTCTTGTATGTGTATCCACAGGGCTCTGCCCTTAGGAGTAGAAACAGTGTGACCCCCACAACAGGTTGGGTGCATTGAAATCCCCCAAGAATTAAAAGGGATGGTCTTTGGCAGCGGAAATGGCTTGAGTAAAAAGGGAGTCAAAGCGGTGATGTTTGTCTCGAGGGCGGCTGTAGACATTCAGAAGGTAAAAGAGCAGAATGTGTTATTCTTATGAGGGATAATCTCCAAAAAATCATGCTCTATATCGACGCCGTCGAAGTGGGAGTGATGTTGCAGTGAGGTGTTTTTTGAGTAAGAATTGCCGTATCAGGCCGGGACAAGCTTTTTAGTTTGGTGGACATTATATCCTGGGAGCTGACTGGCCCGTGAGTTCTTGGAGGGCAATGACTTCGGGTAGATTAGAACGGGAGGCAAGGAACTGTTGCAGATGTGCTTTCTTTTTTCGGAACCCCCTACAGTTCCATTGCCAAACCTGAAGCTCGGAGCGAGTCGGGTTATTGGCCATTGTTAAGCGAAGCTGGTGCTGAGGTGGAAAGTGGTGCTATGCTAGGATTATGGGCACTAACTTCAGCTATCCAACTTGTAGTTTGTTGGATATGAGCTTGCACAAGGTCCATAAATTTGTCGAGTGCTTCATGTTTGGCTGCGTAATCTGCACTGAGTTTTTCAACTGCGGTGAGTATATTATGAAATTTAGTTTTCTAATGCGGTTATTCTGT
This sequence comes from Rhipicephalus annulatus, assembly GCA_013436015.1. Classification (NCBI taxonomy): domain Eukaryota; kingdom Metazoa; phylum Arthropoda; class Arachnida; order Ixodida; family Ixodidae; genus Rhipicephalus; species Rhipicephalus annulatus. Next base: position 47,830 of record WOVY01013921.1, read on the forward strand.
CATTATAATTTAAAAACGTCTCCTCCAGGGACTCTTCTGATCGTGGAGTGCTCGGAGTTTTACGTTTGCTGGGGGAGGGAGAAGTGGTTCGCGTGAGCACAGGGGCTAGTGTCCATGGGCAACTGTGCAGAGGGTTCAGGTGGGGCTGATGAATGGCACATGGAAGAGGCGGAATGAGAGGGAGGGGCTTGGGTGGTTGATGCGGAAGGAGGACGAGAATCATTTGAGTGGTAGTAGCGGATAAGTGAAAAGACTCAAGTTGTAATTTAAGCCTTTGAATTTCAGCTTTTAGGGTTGCATTTTCTTTTAAGAGGTGGAGTCGTTGTTACTGGTGTGATTTGAGGAGCAGCTAGAAGAGGCTGACTTAGCCCAGCCTACCTGGTGTGAGTTGACCGAAGAGTTGGTGAGAGCAGGGCTTGGTGATAGGGCTGGCCAGGCGTCGTCTTGCGTCGTTGAATCGGAGCGACGACCGCGATCTTTACTTTTGCTGGCACTGGAGCGTCGCCCGCGTTCCTTGCTTTTGCTTCGACTTTTCCGCCCGCGTTCCTTGCTTTTGCTTCGACTTTTCCGCTGGCTTGAACCGTGAGTTTGTTCGCGACTAGGAGATCGGTGGATGGGTGGGTCTTGCTTTTCCATGGACCGTGTAGGGCGCGGCTTAAATCGTTGTCTACACAGCGATGAACCTGTTTCATGGTTTCCATTGCAACACCACAAAACATGGTCACACTCGTGGTCCATAGGTGCATTTTTAGTCCACATTTGGGACAAAGTGTGTCACTGGTGTTGGTGCAGACGTCTTGGCGATGACCATCTGACGGCACCGTGTGCAGGCTTCAACCTTTTGCCTGAAGGGACGGCATCGAAGTGCACAGCCTTCGTAGTGGACGTAGTAAGGAACGATTTTGCCTTGGAATATGATTAGAATGGTTTCAGTGCTGCCCAGGCGTCGTGCACCTCCGATAGTCAGCTTTGGGTTGCATCGGCGGAGGGTCGAGATGATTTCGTCTTCCGAGTAATCGGAAGGCAGGAGAACGGTTCCTCTGCAGGTATCGACGGGATCAGCGACATGGGTGGCGACTTCATGAGGGGTGCCGTTGAAGTTCAAGAGCCGTATGCCATGGTAGAGGTCGGCACGATCCAGGTCTGGTGTGCTAATCAGAACGGTATGGTTGATGGAGTTGACGCGTATTTGGTCAGAACTGGTGCGGTCAGAGATTGGGAGACCCGCCGCCTTGAGGATTATTTGTCTGAGGACGCATGGATGTATCACAGCACAGTTTAAACCTCCACGGACTCTTAATATGATTTTGTAATCACTGCGCGGCAGTGGTGGGGGCTTCGGTGCTGCTCTTGATTGGCGCTCCTGAGCCACTGCATGGCTTGGTGGTGACGAAGGATGCTGGCGTTGTCTTGAGAGGCTCTCGTGGATCGCGCGCCAGGAACGCGCACCATCGACGCCGGCTGCGTCGCGCCCTGTTCCAGCGCTCATGCTAGGGAGAGGTAGGCCTAGCAGCGATACTGCTAGCCGACAGCCCTAAAAGGGCTGCGGCTTGCGTAAAAAAACGTCTTAGTATTGAAAAAGTATCACAGGAAGCGTCGGTAACACTCACATATAGGTCCAGTCAAGTATTCGGGGGCGTTTTGAGTGATCAGTTAGCCACAAGAGGAAAATTTGCAGGAGCCAAGTCACATGCGACCCGCTCACCTCCGCGCGCGTCCTCCAGCCCCCCGTTTTGGAACGTTTTCTCTCCGGAGCCGGCCACTGCCTGGGCTAAGCCTAACGAGG
>WOVY01013922.1:0-144193 GCA_013436015.1 Rhipicephalus annulatus
GAATGAACAACTTTATTTATCCCTTGTTAAAGGAAGGGGGCAACAGGAAAGGGGTGGTGGTGGGGATGAACTACTTGAAAAGTAGTCCTCCTCTACCCTCTCAGCCCACTCCAGGATGGCCTCCTGGATAGCGGCCTCGAGCTGCGCAAGGCAGCCTCCCACTGCTCCTCCACTAGAAATTAGGCGTTTCAGGAATGGGGGAAGAGGGTGCTTAGGGCAGCGCCACATGATGTGGTTCAAGTCTGCTGTGGAAGAGGCACAAAATTTACATGAGGGGGAAGAGGTAACAGGATGGAGAATGCGTGTAGGTGTAGGGAGGTAAGGCGAAAGAAAGGTGCGAGTCTGCAGCTGTCGCCACAGAATTTCGCACCTGCGTGAAGATTTGCGCGTGCGTGGTGGCGGAAGGTTAATCGCTCTAAACGGTAGTGTGTGCAAATATCGTGGAATGAAATAAGGCGATCCCGCGCTGTAAATGGCGCCTCATCCGTAGCGAATTGCGACACATCGGATGCGTGTGCCCGGACTGTGAATCCTCGGGCACTCGCATGAGCCGCCTCGTTTCCGGCAAGGCCCGCATGCGCGGGAGTCCAGATTAGTGCTACAAGTCGATCAAGGGGATGATGCAAAAGTAGGGAAAGGGCTGGCCTAGAAAACCCTGCCCGCTCCGAAATTATATATAGCTGTTTTGGAGTCACTTGATTATAACGGATGAACTAGGTATTGTCAGGGCCAGGGCTATGGCCGCTCTTCCGCTTACGTCCGAAGAAGAAGCAAGAACGGAGGCGGCCGCAGCGACCTGGCCGTGAGAGTTGATTACGATATGCATAATGATGCCTGTTACCGTAATCGGCGGCGTCAACATAGAGCACATCATGGAGGAGGAGAATTGTTTTTTGAGGGCCCTCGCGCGCGCATCCTGCGCTGTTTCTGGTGCTCAGGGTGCATGTTTTTTGGAAGTGGTGGAATGTATAGGTTCTCGTGTATGTGGTGTGGAATGGTGTTGTACTTGACCTTAGTGATGGATGCCGGGAGTGACAGAAAGGGTTTGTAGAATGTGTCGGCCTGTCACGGTGTTAGAAAGTCTGTTATACTGAGATGCAATATGGACTTCTCCTAGTTCAGCAAGGGTGTTGAAGGTGCCAGTACGCATAAGCCTTTCAGTGGAGGTCCGTTATAGGCACCCCTAAAGCGAACTTATACGCTTTGCGTAAAAGGATGTCTATCTGGTCGGATTCTGATTTAAGAAAGTGTAGGTAAGGCGTTTGTAAAAGTTATTTTACTGATAAACGAAGGCTTGGACCCAAGCGGAGGAGTTCGGCCTCCTTTAGTCCGCCATGTTATTACTGACCCGACCCAAAAGTCGCAAGGTATGATCAACGGTGGTGTGAAGTGTCTTTAGTGTGTATGTGTTGAGCCGATTGCTTTGAATGTGTAAAACCGAGCACGCGGATCCTATCCACTCGAGTAACTGGTACGTCATCTAGAATTACCTGTATATTGGATATGTGTTTTACGCCCCCTCTGTGAGATGGTAGGAGAAGTAGCTGAGATTTCTGTGGGGAACATGAAAGATTCATAGACCCTGTAAGTGCCACAACGTATTTGCCGCAGCTTGCAGGGTGTCTTGAATCTCTCCATCGGAGCCGCCAGTCATCCAAAGAGTGATGTCGTCGGCGTAGAGTGAAAACTGAGGTCAGGATAGATCTCAATGCTTGCGCCAACGGCATCATAGAGACATTAAAAGAAACGGTGACAGCACAGACCCTTGGGGCGTGCCGTAACTTCCCAAAGCGTAAGACTGAGAGTGATCTGCGCCTATGTGTATGGTTGCGGTACGGTTGGCTAAAAAAGTAGCTATATAGTTATATGTCTTTGCGCCAACCCCTATGAGATTAAGCTCGCGGAGGATGGCGGAATGAGCAACGTTGTTGAAAGCTCCATGGATGTCCAGACTCAAGATTGCTTGCGTATCTAGGCTGCTGTTGGGTGTAATGATATCATGCTTCAGTCGAAGCATGACATCTTGACATGACAGAGATTTTCGAAAACCCACCATTTCTGGTGGATAAACATGTTGTCTTCCATGTATTTATTCAGACGGTTGAGTATAACGTGTTCAAGCGTTTTACCAAGACAAGAGGTTAGTGAAATAGGCCTGAGATTGGAAGTGTTCACTGGTTTTGTTTTTGCTTTGGAATGAAAATTACCCTGGCATCCTTCCAGGAACTTGGAAGGGTGCCAGTGTCAAAGCAGTGATTGAAATAATCTGTGATTGCCGTGACGGAGTTGTCGTCCAGATTGCGAAGTACTTTGTTGGTAATGTGGTCTGGGCCTGGTGCTGACGTTGTGCGCAGAGTGGCCATAGCATGCCGAACCTCTGCTTCCGTGATAGCGGCGCTCAATAACTCGTTGGGCTTTCCAGTGTACTTTGGTGTGTTATACTTCTGAGCAGGAGGCAGATGTTTATCGCGGAGGTCGTCGAAGAGTCCGTTTAGATCGTTTTTGTGAGCATATACAAGTTTCTTTATGCTCTGGTTTTGATGTGTGCGTGATGTGGTAGGGTCTAAGAGGTGGCGCAGTAGTTGCCATGTGCGTTTGCTGTCAAGGTTTCCTTGCATGCTGTCACACACCTGGCCCCATTGCTGGCAGGCCAGTTGTGTGGCGTACTCCTGGATCTGCAGGTCAAGCTTGGCTATTCGGAGTTTTAGCTTTCGGTTGTGCCGTCCTTTTTTCCATCTCTTCAAGAGAGACTGTTTGGCTTCCCACATATGTAAAAGCTTGGCATCAACCGTGGTGAGGGGGGTTTCGGGGGGCAAAGTTGTAGTATGCACCCCAGCATCTGAGTGAAGTTGCTTCACCCATTCTGAGATGTCTTGGATGTTTCTGGGAGCTGATATCTGGCGGGCCTCTCGAAATTTGTCCCAATTGGTGTGACTGATTGGCTTAGGTGCGAAGGGTTTGTGCTTGAAATGTACTGTAGTAGTAATGATGTAGTGATCACTACCGAGATTAACTTGCAAGTTGCTCCATGTAACGTGCTGAATTCTGTGTGTAAGGGTAAGATCGGGAGAGGTATCTCTCGATACGCTGTTTCCTAGCCTGGTTGGTGCATCGACGTCATTATGTAGCGTGAGTCTGTGGTCTTGTATGTGTATCCACAGGGCTCTGCCCTTAGGAGTAGAAACAGTGTGACCCCACAACAGGTTGGGTGCATTGAAATCCCCAAGAATTAAAAGGGGATGGTCTTTGGCAGCGGAAATGGCTTGAGTAAAAAGGGAGTCAAAGCGGTGATGTTTGTCTCGAGGGCGGCTGTAGACATTCAGAAGGTAAAGAGCAGATGTGTTATTCTTATGAGGGATAATCTCCAAAAAATCATGCTCTATATCGACGCCGTCGAAGTGGGAGTGATTTGCAGTGAGGTGTTTTTGAGTAAGAATTGCCGTATCAGGCCGGGACAGCTTTTTGGTTTGGTGGACATTATATCCTGGGAAGCTGACTGGCCCGTGAGTTTCTTGGAGGGCAATGACTTCGGGTAGATTAGAACGGGAGGCAAGGAACTGTTGCAGATGTGCTTTCTTTTTTCGGAACCCCCTACAGTTCCATTGCCAAACCTGAAGCTCGGAGCGAGTCGGGTTATTGGCCATTGTTAAGCGAAGCTGGTGCTGAGGTGGAAAGTGGTGCTATGCTAGGATTATGGGCACTAACTTCAGCTATCCAACTTGTAGTTTGTTGGATATGAGCTTGCACAAGGTCCATAAATTTGTCGAGTGCTTCATGTTTGGCTGCGTAATCTGCACTGAGTTTTTCAACTGCGGTGAGTATATTATGAAATTTAGTTTCTAATGCGGTTATTCTGTCATTATAATTAAAACTGTCTCCTCCAGGGACTCTTCTGATCGTGGAGTGCTCGGAGTTTTTACGTTTGCTGGGGGGAGGGAGAAGTGGTTCGCGTTGAGCACAGGGGCTAGTGTCCATGGGCAACTGTGCAGAGGGTTCAGGTGGGGCTGATGAATGGCACATGGAAGAGGCGGAATGAGAGGGAGGGGCTTGGGTGGTTGATGCGGAAGGAGGACGAGAATCAATTTGAGTGGTAGTAGCGGATAAGTGAAAGACTCAAGTTGTAATTTAAGCCTTTGAATTTCAGCTTTTAGGGTTGCATTTTCTTTAAAGAGGGTGGAGTCGTTGTTACTGGTGTGATTTGAGGAGCAGCTAGAAGAGGCTGACTTAGCCCAGCCTACCTGGTGTGAGTTGACCGAAGAGTTGGTGAGAGCAGGGCTTGGTGATAGGGCTGGCCAGGCGTCGTCTTGCGTCGTTGAATCGGAGCGACGACCGCGATCATTACTTTTGCTGGCACTGGAGCGTCGCCCGCGTTCCTTGCTTTTGCTTCGACTTTTCCGCCCGCGTTCCTTGCTTTTGCTTCGACTTTTCCGCTGGCTTGAACCGTGAGTTTGTTCGCGACTAGGAGATCGGTGGATGGGTGGGTCTTGCTTTTCCATGGACCGTGTAGGGCGCGGCTCTAAATCGTTGTCTACACAGCGATGAACCTGTTTCATGGTTTCCATTGCACACAACACAAACATGGTCACACTCGTGGTCCATAGGTGCATCTTTTAGTCCACATTTGGGACAAAGTGTGTCACTGGTGTTGGTGCAGACGTCTTGGCGATGACCAATCTGACGGCACCGTGTGCAGGCTTCAACCTTTTGCCTGAAGGGACGGCATCGAAGTGCACAGCCTTCGTAGTGGACGTAGTAAGGAACGATTTTGCCTTGGAATATGATTAGAATGGTTTCAGTGCTGCCCAGGCGTCGTGCACCTCCGATAGTCAGCTTTGGGTTGCATCGGCGGAGGGTCGAGATGATTTCGTCTTCCGAGTAATCGGAAGGCAGGAGAACGGTTCCTCTGCAGGTATCGACGGGATCAGCGACATGGGTGGCGACTTCATGAGGGGTGCCGTTGAAGTTCAGGAGCCGTATGCCATGGTAAAGGTCGGCACGATCCAGGTCTGGTGTGCTAATCAGAACGGTATGGTTGATGGAGTTGACGCGTATTTGGTCAGAACTGGTGCGGTCAGAGATTGGGAGACCCGCCGCCTTGAGGATTATTTGTCTGAGGACGCATGGATGTATCACAGCACAGTTTAAACCTCCACGGACTCTTAATATGATTTTGTAATCACTGCGCGGCAGTGGTGGGGGCTTCGGTGCTGCTCTTGATTGGCGCTCCTGAGCCACTGCATGGCTTGGTGGTGACGAAGGATGCTGGCGTTGTCTTGAGAGGCTCTCGTGGATCGCGCGCCAGGAACGCGCACCATCGACGCCGGCTGCGTCGCACCCTGTTCCAGCGCTCATGCTAGGGAGAGGTAGGCCTAGCAGCGATACTGCTAGCCGACAGCCCTAAAAGGGCTGCGGCTTGCGTAAAAAACGTCTTAGTATGGAAAAAGTATCACAGGAAGCGTCGGTAACACTCACATATAGGTCCAGTCAAGTATTCGGGGCGTTTGGAGTGATCAGTTAGCCACAAGAGTAAAATTTGCAGGAGCCAAAGTCACATGCGACCGCTCACCTCCGCGCGCGTCTCAGCTCCCCCTGGCGAACGTCAAACTCTCGTGCTGGGGCACTTGGTCGACGAGGATGTCGTCAGACCCGATCCTCGCAAGATAGAAGCAGTGAGCTCTTTTAAATCACCGCAGTCCGCACGAGAACTTCGCTCATTTGTCGGCCTATGCTCATATTTTCGTCGTTTTGTTCCACGATTTGCGGCGATCGTGTATCCGCTGACAAACGTCTTGCGACAGAATGCAACCTTCAACTGGACACCAGAGTGTGACGCCGCATTCTCTCAACTTAAGTTTGTACTAACGTCAGCACCACTGTTGCGTCACTTCGATCCATCTTGCCCGACTGAGGTCCACACGGACGCTAGTGGTATCGGTGTAGGCGCGGTGCTTGTACAACGTCACAATGGCGCAGAGCATGTCGTGGCATATGCCAGCCGTTGCCTGAGCAAATCAGAACGCAATTACACAGTTACGGAACAGGAATGTCTGGCAGCTGTTTTCGCTGTACAGAAGTTTCGTTGTTATCTTTACGGGAGGCCATTTAAGATAATTACCGATCACCATTCGTTATGCTGGCTGGTCGGTTTGCGTGACCCCTCTGGCCGCCTCGCACGTTGGGCGCTGCGACTTCAGGAATACGACTTTACGGTGTCGTACAAGAGCGGCCGTCGTCACGCTGACGCAGACTGCCTCTCCCGGATTCCTCTTGCGACTACTGACTGCGATGCTGAGAATTTTGACGACTGCCTTGCTGCTGTTACAAGCACGTTCCCCAACGCGGCTGATTTCCAGAGAGAACAACGCAACGATCTCAACTTGGATCCTCTTTTTGCCGCCGCACGTGCCTCCCAACACAGCGGTCGCTTTACGGTCCGAGACAAGTTGCTCTATAAAACTAACTACTCCAGACCTGGAGCACGTTTTTCTTCTAGTTGTCCCCGAGAACCTTCGCTCCGATGTTCTACGTGTCATGCATGACGGTGCGACGTCCGGTCACTTCGGCTTCATACGAACGCTGAACCACACGCAGGAACGCTTTTACTGGCCCAAGATGTACGAAACGACGAAGCGTTACGTCGCTAGCTGCGAGACGTGCCAACGTCACAAGCGCCCGGCCACCGCTACAACAGGTCCCCTTCAGCCGTTAACACTACCCAGCACCTCCACCACAACTGTAACAGCGAGCTGTGATAAGATGGTTTTATTTACAGGAGGTGAACGATGGTCGTTTGCGGCAGCACACTGCGATCGTGTCAAGGCTCTTCGTCTTCCTCTGCTTCTCTTCTCTACCCTTTTCTAGTCTGTTGCAGTAGTTTTGAGACGTAAACTTGGACGATTATTCAGTATTCCAAAGTGCCCTAGCCAATGTCTTTATGATTGAAAGAAAGAAGTGAAAAAAATATTTCATGTTTTCTCTTATAAACACCGCAAAGTTTAGATTTATTTTTTTTTCTCTTTCATCTACATTTATTACAGAAAATCCTACTTTTTGTTGCTTACCTGTAGCCGTATCAACAGCTGTATTCAATCAGTTCACTTGTTTAAGAATTTCTTGCTTAATAAGTCTATCTCACTTCCTATACATATGCATATGCATATAGCCTAGCTCGTTTATTTGTTTATGTCAAGTGTGTTGTCAGTCAGGAATATATAAAATAAAAAGTGATGCAGTACAACTGCACTTCTGCCTTGTGCTTTAACCGTGCACGATGTTTGAGCACTGCTTCTGTCTTCACTTCGGCGATTTCGTACGGGCACTCTGCGTGTGTATTTCCGGACAACCACATGTGTAAACAAAGGCGACGAAACTGAATCCCACAGCGTAGTAAGCATGGATTGTTAGCTTTAGTTACGCATTGCTTTGTATATGTTCTTTACGGAATGTTGAAACCACGTTGTGGGTGGTTGTGTGCGTGCGTGTGTGTGCGTGTGTGTGTGTGAGAGAGAGAGAGAGTGAGCGAGAGAGTGAGTGAGTGAATGAGGAAGGGACGGATGGAGGGGGGGGGGGAGGGTTGGTGTTCTACCAACCACGTCGACACAGCTAGTAACAACAGCCAAGGTTACAATGGCGATATTTTCCGCTTAAAGCGGCCTGTTCATTTTCCATAGTTTCTTATCTGCTCGTACTCATGCTTAATATAAAGTTTTATCGTTTCGAATAGTCGGCCGTTTCCTCCCACTTTTATCGAATTCTCCGGCAGCTAGCGCGGCAAAGGGCTACGCAATCAGCGATGACCCTCCACATGCGATGACCCCCCCCCCCCCCCCCCGCAGACTCAGCGATGACCCCCAGCAGACTCTGTAATCAGCGATGACCCCCTGCATGCTCCCCTTACACGCGAGGTGTTAGGTTCCTTCTTCGCCGAATCTCGCGCGGGAACGCTGCAACGAGAGAAACGCGACGCCGAATCCACAAGTCAGCACAGAAGCGTGCTGTCGAGGCACTCTCCGCACCACTGGGTCGTCGAGAACAGAATAATAAGGTAAGTGTAGCAAAAGTGAATTTTAGCACACTGTTAGAAGCAAGCTGCATTGCTAGGCAACGTGCTAGGTTATAGCCTTGAACAAATGTGTACGAGAATATTGCACAGAGGCACTGAATGTTCTGTATGAACTGCGTGAATGATATTGCACAATGAATAACTGCCCTGTCATATCTTATATGCCACTCATATAACCGAACACAAGAAGAAAAGTATTATTTTAACTGCTAAATATCCATATAGATTCAAGAGTTTCTGACATTGTTGAAACAAGTCAACATTAAGTAAATTTTAGTGAGCGCTTGTTGGCATTCTTCAGTCACCTTTCACCCGATTAGAAATATATGCACGTTAATAAAAAAAAGTACAAAAATATCGGTGTTCAACCTTAACTCGGCGCCCCACTATAGTGTATCTCATAATCGTAGTGATATCGGCACTTCAAACTTCAGAATCTGACAAATTTATTTTTCTACCGCGTGGTGCAGACACGACGATGAAGCTCAACAGGAGTAAGCCGGCGCATTTGCGAGTCAGGGAAATGGCTATAGCCGTGTTTTTCACACTGAGTGCGCCAGTGGCCGTGGCCCGCGTAGTGGACAACAGCGGACAAAGCGGCTGTGAGGACATCTACAGGCGCTACAACGAGAATCACATACTCTGTCGTCAGCCTGAAAGCGTGTGCCAGCCTGTTGCCTCTGGAGTCGGGGACGTCGACAAGGACATCATCCTTGCCGCCCACAACCGCTACCGGAGTCAAATCGCAATCGGAAACAACTCGAAGTTTCCGCATGCTGCCAACATGCTGGAAATGGTGAGAGTTAACTGATATTTAGCTTCGCGATTGTCTTGCGCGGATCATGCTACAGCGAAAATTTCACGCCATGATAATATCTTACCAGTTACAAACTCACCATTGCCATGGTTGTCGCCATCAGCTCGTTATAGGATGATAGTGAGTCTCAAATGAAGATGAGGGTAAATATGAGGCCCGTAGCCAGGGGGGGGGGGGTTCTAGGGGCCAGGCTGTTCCCCTGAAATTTGGATGGAGGGATGTTTTTTTTTCAATGATTACAAATAATAAAATAATAAATATAGGCGCTCTTTAAGCCTTCAACAAATGCACCCTCCCCCCTCCCCGAAAACATTTCTGGCTACGGGCCTGCCTCTCCCACCGATCTACAGTCCAGCGTGCTGATTCCATTTTATGCCTGCAAACGCACAATTTCCCCGCACCCCCTAACTGTCTACCACATCCATCACACTTCCTATTTTTTCTGTATCTAATCTGTTGCTTTAACTGACCATTTGTTATGGTCCTCATTAAGTAAAGAGCCAGGTATATTTTTGAAGAACGGCTACCCCTCTTCGCAATCTGATCTGCTCTGTTTTATATGTGTCCCGAAGTCCCATTTTGTATTTTTTTTTGTTTCATCACACGCTGTCCACGATCTTAACTTGTAAAATTCAGCAATTATTTTTAATTAACCCTTTATGTATAATAAAATAGTCGAATTGTAGCCATGAGTGGTAAAAGTGCGACTAGACACGAGCGTAAAAAGAAGTAGAGTTGTTGCTAGTGTTTAGATGCCATGTTCAAGCTCTCAACTTGTGCCTTCTGCACTCGCCTTTTGCATGAGCCGAACTCTCCGGGTGGCTTAGCACGTAAGGTATTGCACTGGTCACCAGAGTATCTACCAGTAAGTGCGTGAGGAAGGCTTTTGCGCGTGGCTGCGCTGCCACCCAAGCAAATCTGCGGAACGTGAAGCTTACCCGAGAAAGCACCTTACGGGGTCGACGCATCCCGCTCTGCACATCGGGGATGTCTGTATACCTAAGCGCGCCTCAACAGGGCCATGTCCCGTCATTTCATGAAGTGACGTGAAATTAGTGACCTCTGACACAGCCTCGTGAAATAATTTATTACGAACATTTCGAATGAACATTGTGCTTATCCGTTTCTCAATCGACCTCTTAGATGCGAAGCGTCTTATGATCGAGCTCAATCTGGTGTGTGGCGTGACCACCTTTACAGCGCATGAGCGCTCCTCCCTCTCTCCTCTCCTACGCTTCACCTCTTGCCTCGTACCGCCGACACATGCAGTGTAGTTTATCCTCGCTCCCCCTATCTCCTCTGGGTATCCCTCCCAGTGCGTTTACACTCTCATTGCACATGCGTCCCTTCCCCCTGGCCAGGAGATCATCGGGGATGGCCTCCATTGGGCATCAGGTAGATTGCAGACGATGATGATTCATTGTAACTATCGTGTAATTAAATGCGTAATACATTTAGAATCTGCTCTAAGTGCGGTGTGTTTTGCAGGAATGGGACGACGATCTTGCAAGAGTGGCGCAAGCCCATGCTAATCTTTGCACAAGCCAGCCGCCTTGCTCGTCGTGCATGAGAATCGGTACGTTACACCAGTCAGAACTGCTCAGCCAGACCACGCGTTAATTATTTGTGCACCTATTTCTGATTAGCGCCAATATCGTCTCTAATTTTCAAGAAATGATATTTCCGGAGGAAGTTTTACCGGTTTACTTGTCACAAAAGAGAGCGCACCTTGACCATTTCTTCGTCATTTCCCAATCCCCTTTTCTGCTGTCCTATTCCTACGCATTACGTGTGCGCAGTGTAGTGAATGCTTCACTGCAGAGGCCCTGTAATGCTCACTGCAGAGACCCATTGAAGCTGCTATAGAATAAACACACTACTGTACTGTGTTGCCTCACGAATCGCCCACAGGAGAATTTGTCGCATCTATCGAGTATCAGTGGAGTTGTCACACATTAAATCGCACGCTTTCTTTCCCGGTCCTGTTAGAACTTGCTTGCGCTAACTTACATGGGACAGATAGAGAGGGTATGTGCAAAAGGGCGACGCGCTGCCCAAAGTTTACACCTCCACACGTCGTAGCTTTGACATCAGATATGCGCGCTGCGACGTCGGCACGTGGCGGCATCCTGTGGAGGCCGTTGCACCCACTCGACACCGCGTGTTGCCTCCGAAATAGCCAGATGGCGCGCCGTCTACGAAATAAGCCTTTGCCGGTCAAACCGGCTGCGTAGTCGGGCTGGCTTTCGGCGTAGCTGGTGACGACATTTCGAAGCAGAAAAAGCTGTATATTGCTGTTTTAGGCGCAAAATAGTACATTCTTCTGACGCATCTAGCGCAATAATATCTGGCTTACTGACTCACGACAATGTTAAGCCCTCTTTATCAGCCTTTTGCCCCGTTGTAACGCCAACAGGCTGAAAAATAGTGTTCCACACTCACCATAATGGCTATCTGGCGGCGCTGACAGGCACTCCCACGTTTAAATGCACATGTACACGCCATAAAATGGAAGGGGTGACTGGGGGGTGGTTAACAGTGCTGTAGCTCAGTTGGTAGGGCATCGGGCGCGTTATTTGAAAGTCACAGGTTCGATTCCTGCCAGCGGCAAGTTATCTTTTCATACACTTTACTTTCTACAAATTTAGGTTACTATTACTATACTACTAACATCTCCTACAGTTTCCCTAGCATCATTGTCCGTTAATTCTCATTAATGTTCTGGCGAATATTTGCTGTAATTTGTACGAACCAAACTATAAATATTTTTAAGCTGCAGTGGCTTACTAACGCTCTGTCAAATCTATCAATCTCTCGTATGATGGGCTTTCGTACGACGCCATTATTCACCATTAGGTACTAGATTTGAACAAACAGTCACAGAAGGCGGTTACCGACACAGAGTTTTGCATACCATGTCGAGCAGAGTCACAGCATTTGAAAAGAAACATCCAGATTTTTTTCATCACTGAAAGCTTAAATATGCACTCTAAACTTCTTACTCTGTTTCTCTTTTGCCCTGGTGTAGAGAAATTCCCCCGCGTCGGCCGCGCTGGTTGCTTAATACGAACGGATTCTGAAAACAACACCGCCGATTGGGAAGGATGCATAGGATACATGTACAAGGAGTCGCTCAGGATCCCCGACACAAGTTCGAGTACGCCATTGAGGACGATGCCCGGCATTGAAAGTTTCACTCAGGTGAGAGCGCAGTCACAAGAAGTATTTGTTGAGCATTTAAAACCAAAGAGGTTAGTGATGAATTGATGATTAAAAAATTTTTTTTTCAGTGGCCCTGGCTGGGTTTAAATTTACTCATTGGTTAAGAATAACGCATCCTAGTGATGAGAACGCATACAATTATGTTGCACCCCACATTCACTTTTAGTTTATTAGCTGATTACTTGTTCCTTCTTACTACAACCACCTAAGTGTGCCATGAATAAACAACCACAAACGGTGACGCCTTTGCGTTATCAAAAAAAAGCGCAAATAAGATGTACTTTATCAGCTCTAGTTAAACAATTACTTCGTAGTTAAGATGATGAAATGCACTCTGAGAACGCTAGTACCACATGTTTCGCTATCACAAGTTGATTATTAGAGGTGAAAATCAAGTTTGAAGTTTCCTTTTTTAAATTTCGAGCTGAAATCTCCACTCAGGATGCCAGAAATTTCTAAATGTATTTTACGTTTTTTTGCGAAATTGGGTCGATTGAATTTTTTTAAACTTCATACGCTAGGTTTATAGCACCCACAGATGACAATGCGCTTCATTTCTATAGATGAGAAGCTACCTATAGGCCCAGTAAGAAGTCTTCAAAATGTCTGACGGCATGTTGTTTGCTGCGAAAATCTCAAGGTAATGACTCCATCCGTATTTTATTTTCGAGAGTTTTTTCGCTTACCAAGCATCAAGTAGCGGTAAGAATGGTTTTTTGAGATTGTGAAACTGTATTTTACGAACACGAGAAAAATAGTTTTGCTCTTTAGTGTTCCCTTTAAGTGTTTGTTTTACCTTTGTTCAAAATTCAACTTGTTTAAGCGGTCAACTCAAGTGGCTAAATGCTAAACTCCATCAGGTAACCGAGCATTAACATGAAATCGAATGGCCACTTAAGCAGGCGACAGCGTGACTCATATATGTGGCAGGGACGCTGATGCCGTATGGCACACTTTGAAGCGATCAGAAGCGTTAATGATGAACTGGGTTTTCTGTGTGCTAATGCTACTCGGAGCTATATATGATGTTTGGTTTTTGTGGTATTTGCGCAGCTGGCTTGGGCGGCAACTTGGAAGGTTGGATGTGGCTACGCGAAATTCCCTTCGGGGTCGGCACTTCGCTTCGAGAAACTCTACACCTGTGCTTATGGCCCTGGGTGAGACACCTTGATGTAGGACACACACATATCATATATATATATATATATATATATATATATATATATATATTCACGTGCTGTAAGACAACGGGGTCGATAGTTGATATAGACATTTTTTTTAACGAAGAGGAGGATCCTCTCCTTTCTAGGTCGTTGCACGGGAGCGCAGAGAGAGGCACTTTTCCGCGTGCGCCCCCAGGCACATCCCACTCAGCAGCCAATCGGAGAGTAGCGGTACAGCACCATTTAGAATATCACCACTCAACTGCAGTTTGTATGTACTTCTAGGAGACAGCGCCATCTATTATGCTGTTCGAAAGACACTGCCGGTTACGCCTGACGCGGGACAAGTGTAGACTAAGTGGAGCTTTGCTTTTAAAAGTACTCAAGGTCACAAGGCGTGCGTGACGTGTTTTCCTTGGCCGTGCCATCGCCCCCGACCTGCTTAGCTTCAGCGCTTTCGTCGGGACAAGAGATACTGCGATTGCAGCGTGCGACAAATCTTTGTACTGGACGGGGGTGAACAACTTTATTCACTTCCTGCAGGTTACCGGGCTGGGTTCCCACCTATAGGAGCTGGTCGAGAGACCATTTTTTTTTGTGGCGTTGAATTTGTGCGGCAATAAGCTCTAATCTATTCCATGGTTACTTGAAGAAGTGTTTCAGGGCCCCCTTGAGGGAGATGGCAAGTGATGATGGCGAGAGGTTTACGCTATCAGCGGGTCACAGTTCAATGCAAATTGTCCACCTCGGGGGTACACTGGTTTACTTTGCTCGACTGCTGTACCAAAGATCGCAGTTTGGATCCCGGCCCCGAAGGTCGCATTTCAATTGCGGTGAAGTGCTGGAAGTCCGTCCTATAATACCATATAGTCTCCGGAGCTCTTCAGTGCGGCGCACCTCATGATCATGTCATACTATTATTATTAGTGGTGTTGGTGGTGGTATAAAAGTAGTAGTAATAATTGTGGTAACGCTAGTATAAAACTAATCGAATTTTGTCTTGTCACGCAAGTACTAAATACACAAAAGGTGTTTTGGGGCTTTGCATCACAAAAGTGCGATAGAATTGTGAGGAACGCCGTCTGGTCAGATTCCACAAGAATTTCACCCCTCTCGGTTCTTTTAGCATGCCCCTAAACGGAAGTACATGTTGTTGTCCACATTCTTCTCACATCGAGAAGCCACCGACAACACGTTATCTGCTGACACATTATGGCAGTTGAGTGCAATGACAATAAAACAATGGCCGCAGTTTATCTTATAATAAATGAAATTTCTCCAAGTTTGTCGTAACTGGCCAATGAAAAAGCTCGGCTAACGAATGTTTCAGGAAAACAGAAAGTAATTGAAAACGCTGGCAAAACTTGCCTATATCAAGTTGTGAAGAAATTGTTATGAATATACTTTTAGACAATTTAGCTTTGTTCAAATCTATTCAGCGGTTGGTGGAAGTCACTGCTGCTGTGGTCACCTTTGAATTCAAGTTGGATTTAAAAAAACAAAGGTTAAAGAGACTCTGCAACACTTTTTGAGCATGGTCAGAAAATGCTGCCGATCGGTAGTAGAGGCTCCTGACAACACGTGAGCCAAATAGTATATCGCAGCACGCGGCCACAATAAATGCTCAAAGTCAGCTGAAAATTGCTCTCTCTTTTCTCCACAAATCACGGAACATGCCCAAAATACCGCGTAGCAAGCCCACCTATCAGCCATTGGTTGATTTGAATATGGCGCGCTCGTTCGTTACAGAGATCTCCGCGGGAGGACGCCACTTGTCTACGCATGCGCGGGCGATCACATTGAAAAGCTGCGAATTCGAAAAAAAAAAAGTGCTCAAGGTCGCGAGGCACGCGTGACGTTTTTCTGTGGCCCTGCCACCCCTCCCTGTTTAGCTTCTAGCGTTTTCGTCGGGACGAGAGAAATGCAACTGCAGCTCGCGACAATCTTTCGTAATTCCACTCGCACTGGACGGATCATAAAAATTTTTGCAGCGTTGCATTCGTGAGACAATAAGTTCTTCCAGCGAATTCATTCCATGAATACTTGAAAAAGTGTTTCGGGACTCCTTTAAGAAGAAGATTTGAACTAGAAAACAGAATGTGATTGGTGTTCCGAAAAACACTGCTGCCATAAGCGGGAACTTGCAGGGTTCTCCTTCAGAGGGAGGGAAGGACGAAGGCTCGTCACTGCGCTCCTCCCCCTCCCTATCATGTCAATATGTGGTGCTAACTTCGCACCCAGCCCCTCTAGCTACCGCCCCCCGTTCGCACACCTATGAGTCACTGCTAAGTTTTGCACTCGCGAATGTTGGTGGCTAAATATCTTTCTTGCTTTTCCCCACATAGCGGAAACGTGCGTGGTGAGCAAGTTTACAAAGTTGGCCCAGCGTGCTCCGACTGTCCGGAAGGTACTTGCTGCGAGGGATCGTGCCGTAGATATGGTGTCACGCCTGCCCACAGTGGCTTGTGCAGTAAGTATGTCGAAACAAAAAAAAAAAAGATTGAAGATTATTACGATACTCGCTAATGTTAACTCAGCTGCGCGCTTACTTTCATTTGGCAACTACGGCTGACTGGGCGAGATGGTGCATAATAAAATTATATTGCTTTAGCACAGCTCAGTTTGTGCGTGAAGAAAAGATGCTACACAGTTAAGAAAAGTAAAAAAAAAACAGGGGACAGTGCAAGCCCTATTGGCAATTAATCGAGGCAATGGTTTTGAGAGAGGCACGCGTATATATACGCGTATGCTTGTTTGATCTCTATTTGATCTTCTAGTATTTTTTTAGATATTCATACTAACTTATGTTGTTTTTACTGCTTACTTCTTCTCATTTTAGTTATTCTTCATTTCTTCGTTTTCTTTTCATTTTCGGCTTCGGTGGCGCAAATTTTAGTTTATAAATTTTATTTTTACCCAGTGATATTTTCATTATTCTTTCCTATTCCTATTTTTAAAGTTGTTTACTCTGTTTTCTATTTTGGAGGTGATGTTGTAGGCCCGTGTGCTCAGATTTGGGTGCACGTTAAAGAACCCCAGGTGGTCTAAATTTCCGGAGCCCTCCACTACGGCGTCTCTCATAATCATATAGTGGTTTTGGGACGTTAAACCCCACATATCAATCAATCAATTTTGGAGGTGAAGGCTTCGAAGCAATTCAGTCTCCTTCAGCAAAGGATAAGGACCGAGGTTCCTATAGACTATTATCACGATTGGTTCCGGTACCGCCATAATGGGTTCTAGTGTATAGCCGTTTTGTGGTATGAACAGTGCTATAATTGGCGTATACACATGGGTACGTTTGTGTTATTGCATTTTACCTGTCACGATTTCATGAATTATGATAGGCATCTACAAAAGTAAAAAAAATTCAACAGCCCAAGGTGACGGCGCTCTTGCCTGTGACGTAAAACCGTCCATTCCCTGTTTGTTAACAGTGGTAGGCGACGTCGACATGTTGAGGCGCTCTTAGTAACGTAGCAACGAGTAGGCTTCGCCCAGCCCAAAGCTTCCCAGCACCATTTCTTACCACGTTCGGGGGGCTCCTTGATGGTCTGTGCTCGAAGGCACCATTGGAGCCGCTGTGCTGGATGTCGTATGATGCTAGTGGTGGCCAGCTTTAAGATGGGCGGGCTAAGTGCTGCGACATTGCTTCAAGCACCTCTGTATGTAGATGGCGCGCCTGCCTCTGTTTACAAACATAGAATAGCTCTACAGTCGGCAAGGGCTAACAAGGAACAACGCTCAACTCAGAAATGGGCGTCTGAGAACTGCGCTCCAATAGGCCGATCTTGTCTAACCTAAATCATGAAAGCGTCAGGAGAGAAAAAACTACGGCTTCTTCCCAAGCACCTTCAAAAAACATGAACATAGACAACTGGGCGAAAGAAATGCTGACTGGAAGTATAGAGGAATTAAGTTTTTCTATTGATGGGCGCTGTCATCTCGGCCGTCTACAAAAATGATTTTCTTTTCGATGTTCTCTATCGTGACATCATATATTAACAGGATCGTGAAATAATCGATGCACCTGTACAGCTGCTTTCATAGGTAGGTGGTAAAACTGTTCTGCCGTTCATTGAGTTGCTGCATCCAGATCGAAAACGTCCAGTTAATTTTAACAGGCCAACTTGGCCGCGCAGCACAGGAAATTATTGCAGGGATGACTGAGTAAATTTTATTGTGCACATGATTTACACGCTTAATTGAAGCAGTGTCTGTCATTATTTCATTTTTAGTGTGCGTGTTTGTTACGCAACAAAATTACAAGGTGTCAATAAATTAAACTACTGCGTCGAAAAAACTTTTTGTTTCTTTTAGCGGTGGTCGGCGATGGCCCGGGTGTTCTTTTGGACGACGAAGACAAGTTAGTGTTAAGCTGCTTGTTCAACAAAGTCACTTCGCGTTGGTGTCAATACCGAAGTGATCCGAACGGTGCTTGGACGACGAAGACATTTTTCGCGAGTAAGTAACGTTTCCTTCCCATAAACGGTCGCATTCTAAAGTTTTGTAACTTTTGATAAAACCACTCAGTACTTGACAATGAACACTGTGTGTGCGAGCAGTTAATAGATGAACGTCAGCAGTCTTTATACCACCACTCGCGTCACCCATTCCTAACGAAACTTCTTTCTTCGGGCGTTGTTTGGATGGCACGATAGTGACGCGCCAAGGTAAGACAAACAAGAACAGGTATACGAGCAAACACATTTGAAGCGACAAGTGGAATGCCTCCCTCCATTCTGTTGCACTGTTATTGCGTTCGGGTGTTCGCCAGCTGGAATAAAAAAAATGCAGTGGCTTAGCTCAGTTATGCCAGGATATACGTACCGTTAGTAAAGGTTCAGCTGATTATTCTTAGCTTTCCAGATATCATGCTTACAGCTGTTCCAATGACACACACACGGTATACGTATTATGTAGCACATGTATATTTATTTTGCCGGGCAACTACTTCGGGATCCGATGAGTTAAGCTTCTCCGCTCTACTGCACCGTTGAGCAGCATTTGCACTCTTCTTCTCCATGGCTATACCACAGTGGCAAACGCCAGTCAGAGGCGCTATCAAGCGGCTCCAGCGCAGTGTCAGATGGCGACTGCACAGGGAAGGCGCGCGCGTCGGCGCCCGTATGTCTACCAAGGCTATGACGGCACTCCTCTGGAAAGCGCACACCGGCGGCGGCGAGTCGCGCGCGGCCGCGGCCGAGTGCGAGGGAGGTGCCGGCTCCGGTGCGTGACACCACTGATCGTCTGCGCAGCGCATCGAATTGCGCGCACACCGGCGGCGAGCCGCGCACGGCGGTGGCGGAGTATCATTGCGCATGCGCAGACCAGTGCCACGCGAAATTGGCTCAGCGAGGCCAGTGTAGCTAACGCTACAAAAACAAAACAAAAAACTGAAAAACTAGGCGTTCCTATACAGCGCCTCAGGATATATACTAAACATATCTGTTGTCTTCTGCGTTTGAGAAGGCGTGATAGCATCAGGCATGACATCAGTGCTTGTTCAGCTCTTGTTTTTTTAAATAAAAAAGCCTTATTTGCAAGGGGCTACCGGACTACGGTCGTCAGCAAGCTTAGCACGAACGCTTGGACGCGTGACCAGGATGCAGCCGCGAAGCGCTGGGCGCTGTGGCTGAGATAATAGCTCGGTATGTTTGTATAGTCTGTCGGCATGCATCAGTAATATCTCGGACAATCAAACTATTTGAAGACATGCTGCGGAGCGTTCGTGTTAAGCTTGCTGACGACTGTGCATAACGCAAGAAGCAAAACTGAAGTGGGCTCAACCAACGCTGCTTCTATTCCGCCATCATGGATGTCTGCTAAAGAGGGTTTGCAATATAGTGATTTAGCCACTCCTTGTGCCACACCAACACTTGCCCCTTGACGAAGCACAGCCCCACAGCTCCCAGAGCCGAGCATGCAACTTGCGTTTACAACCCTCAAGACTAGGTACTGCCAATGACCTACGCTTCCCCGGGAAGTCATCGGCATATATAATTGTGGTATAATTTCTTTCGGAATCTGGCGCAGCGGGCTATGCTGAATCCGTGCTCGAGGCTGGCCAGAGTGCAGAGATGACCATCGAACGCACCATCCAGCCACCTAGCAATGGCCAAATATGCGTCGAGATCGAGTACAGTAAGGGTCCTAACGTTGCCGGAATGGCTGACCGTGGACTGTTCAACCTCATCGTGACACCTGTCGACCGGCCAGAGCGTCAGAGGACGATTAACCTGTCCGGAGGGGCTGCAAATATCGTGCGCATGCGCCTTACACTCCTGTACAATGTTGGCGTGAAGGTGAGTCTTTCCGCTTGTGGGGTTAGCATACCGGATGCTAATATCTGGTGAACCTCCCGCCCTTCCTCTTTGTTGCTCTTTTACTGGGGCTGGGGCATGGCTGAACATGAGGAAGACGCGGCACGTGTGCAATGAACGGGTGTTGTTAAAGCTTATTCTCGATTACAATTACTGTATGCATAGCAAAAACTCAATCCTAAAAAAGCAGTATGTTAACTTTCGCTTGTCGTTTTGTGTGAACTAACTGTACACGTGCCAGTTGGTTTCAGCAACTTGAAGTTAAAACCAGTCGAAATCAAGATCGTTATCAAATTTTCGGAGCACAAGTATTTGGGCCAATATCGGCTTGTGTCCATGGCGCGGAAAGAAAGGGAAGCATTGCTGGGGCACTTTAATCTGTAGACTTCGCAGACACTTTCACATACGAGCGTCATTAGCACATTCTCTATTATGCTCTCCCCTTTCTCTTCTTTATCCTGAGAAATATCTCAGAGAAATATCACCCATTACGGTGGTATAGCATGTAGTTGTGGTGCTTACACGCAGGTCGCGGGATTGAATCCTTACCGCGGCGGTCGAAATTTCGATGGCGGCGCAAATGCTTCACGCATGTGTACTTAGATTTAGGTGCACGTTAAGAACCCCACGTGACCTAAATTTCCGGTGTCCTCCACTTTCTCTTATAATTGTATCGTGGTATTGGGACCTTAATATCCAACAATTATTATCTCTATAAAATCTTTCTAACGAAAACATTTTGGTTTTGACTGGTTAGCTTCAGGTTGGGGATACGAAGGTATAAATGCTATGAGGCTGTATGCAGTTTAAAACTGCAGCTCGGCTCACATAAAGTTATTTACACTTAGACCAGTGGAATATATTTTCTACTGACAGAAACATGTACATGTTTATTCAAGTCCACTCTATAGTATATGCTTACAGAATCGTATTTATTTCTGGTTCATGATGTAAACATTTTTTCTTCGTGCATTTCCTTTCGTAGATTGGCTTCTTATTCGTCGTACCAGGAGGAAGCCCCACACAGTACGTGAACATTCACAAGGTCGCGGTTTACGACAAAGCTTGCTCCGAGTGATGTAATTATGTGCAGCACTGTGAAATAAAAAGCTTTTTTATTTGTTATTCAAATACTTTGCTCAGTAATATTTACACAAAAGTGTCGTATGATTGATTTAGCGTATTCGTATAGTTTTTATTCAGCCTCAAGAGTGGTACACAGTTCCACGATTACTTCGATGACAACCACGAATATGGAAAGCCTGTACGAATGACAGTTGAGATGATCTTACGGAGTAACGGACTGCAGATCTCGCGTTCAACTGTTGATGTCTGGTGCTCGTTCCGTCTATTTTATGTCGGTCTTGCTGAGCTAAACAATATATTGATGAGACCTGCTTGACAGTGATGCCCATAAAATGCAACAATGACCTTGGCTTTTCTTAGCATGATTTTTCATTCTCATTAAAGTTGTGTCTAACAAAAAAACAAGCCCTCAAATTTACAACTTTTGCCTGTTTCATGAGTGTCTTTTCATAAATAGTGATCAGATTTTGGGACCAAACTTCCAATAGAATAATAGTCCGAAAAAAATTCCATTGTATTCCAGTGAGTCGTAATTGAGTGGCATACTTCAAGTACGTTTGCGCGTGCCTTGCTTGCATACACATGAAAAATTGAAAGAAAAAGAGGATGAAAAGAACGGCAGGGAGGTTAAACAGTCTATAGGCAGCCAGTTTGCTACCCTGCGCATGGGAGGGGGAGGGGGGAGATGAAATTTAGAGAGGAGAGAGAGGGAAAAGAGATGAACACAGCACATTCGGCAGCACACGCGCACACAGTCATAGTCCAGTCTTGTCTTTCGTGGTGTGTGACATTGCATTTACAGCCTCTTGTTCAAGTCTGTGTCGCGTAGGAATTTCAGCAGAGCTTTTGTCGCCTTCTGTTGCAACGTCTTCTTTCGGGCACTTGAAAGAATAGTGTCCACAGACATTTGGCTTTTGTTGATGCGCGCAAAAACGGACGCCAGTGGCTGTCTCTGGATGTCATACAACGGACAGTCAAACAGGATGTGGTGTAGCATTTCTTTGCAATGGCAGGCATCGCAGAGAGCGTTGTCGGCCATTCGTATGACAAAGGAATAAGATTTTGTAAATGCCACTCCTAGCCATAAGTGATAAAGAAGGGTGGCTTCTCTCCCTTCGAGCCCAGTGGGCATGCGAAGAGCAATCAAAGAGGACAGGTGGTGTTGACGATTCATCTCGCATCTTGGTGGGCACCGTTGTGAAAACGTGATTTCACGCACAAGTCGTCGAAGATTACTGGCAGCATCGGTCCGCGAAAGTGGTATGGCTTCTTCTCGTGTTCCTTCAAGAGCTGCCCGCGCAGCAGTATCGGCATGTTCGTTCCCTATGACGCCGCAGTGACTTGGCAGCCACTGAAACGTGACATGATGCCCTTTCTCGTGTGAAGTGTGGATAAGGCATCGAATTTCGAAAACAAGCTGTTCTTACGGCCAACGACGCAGTGCTGAGAGCACAGATTGTAGGGCAGCCCTTCAGTCGCTGAAAATCGACCATTGTTGCTGTAGTTCCCGATTGACCAGACAAAGTGCAGCGCGCAAAGCAGCTAGTTCCGCTGCTGTAGATGCTGTGGAGTGGTCAGTCCTAAAGCTGATGGTAACACTTTTTGCTGGGACAACTACTGCACCTGACGAACACTGGCGGTTCGTGGAGCCATTGGTATATATATGTATACTGTCTGACTACTTCTCGTGCAAAAGAAGAAGAGACAGTTGTTTCAGGACGGGGCGACGACAGCTCAGATTTCTTCGGATCCCTGGTATACTAAGATGCACTGTGGGCCAAATAAGACACCAAGGGGGGTATCGATGGTTCAGATGCAGTAGTGAAGTCCGAGGGAAGTTTCTCGTTGTATTTCACAATCATTTTAGCGAACGATGCTTGGCGCCTCTCTGAAGGCAACAGTGCAAGGTGATGACAGGGAGCACGTGCGAAGTCTCTGATGTGCGCTCTCAGGACTTCTACAACAATGTAAGTTTGTATCAGATAGTCACCAGCAATTGCAATTGTTGCCTCTGTTGACGTACATCTGGGCAGACCAAGGCACACTCTCAGTGGTTGGGCTTGTACTGCCTGTAGAACACGAACATTGGTCTTGCAGGTATTGCTGAGCACGGGTAATCTATATCTCAGAAAACCGAGAAACAGGACTCTCTAGAGTTCCATCATTGCGTCTACTGACATACCCCACGTCTTTCCTACCAGGAACTTGACCAATTGGGAAATAGCGGTCAGGCGCTTCTTCATATAGGCAACATGCGGACTCCAACAGAGGTCCCTATCAATAATGATGCCCAGAAACCGGTGGGTTCTGGCGTAAGAAATGGGTCGTCCACAGATTGAGATGACATAAGGGGTCATTGCTTTGCGAATGAAGGCCACCAGCGCGCATTTTTCTGGTGATATGCTGAGTCCTTGTTTTAACAAGTAGTTGGCAATCATAGTTGCTGCTTTTTGAAGCCGGGAACGTATCTGAGGACGTGTGACTGCCGAAGTCCAGAGACAGATGTCTGCGTATATTGAGATTTTAATGGTACTTGGCAAGTATTCAGCAAGACCAATTAGTGCAAGATTGAATAGCGTTGGGCTAAATACTCCCCCTTGAGGAACACCCCTTGAAGTATAGCGTCGCGTAGTTGGGCCATCTTCTGTTAACACAAAGAATGATCTTGCAGCCAGGTAACTCGAAATCCACTGAAAGACTCGACCACCAAGGCCAACCACCACAAGAGTACCCAAAATGGCTTCATGTAGTACATTATGATACGCGCCTTTCACATCTAGGAATAAAGCTGTAGATAGTCACTTACGGGATCTTTCGTGCTGAACGTACGAAACTAGATCAACGACATTGTCAATGGAAGAGCGGTCGCGTTGGAAACCAGCCATGGAATTCGGATAACTCTTGTAGTATTCAAGATACCTCTCCAGGCGGCCTAGTATCATCCGTTCCATTATCTTCTCTACGCATCTGGTCAGTGCTATTGGGCGGTATGAGGCGAGTTCGAGGTGGGATTTGCCCTGCTTCAAGATGGGCAACAAGCGGCTTAATTTCCAGTCGTCAGGAACATTTTCATCCTGCCACAAGATGTTGTAAAGGCTCAACAGTTCTCTCCTTGCACCTTCCCCAAGATTGCACAAGGCTCGGTACGGAATACCACCTGGGCCCGGAGAAGTTGAACGCCTGCAGAGAGCTAGTGCCGCCTCGAGCTCCTCCATTGTAAAAAGGAGGTCCATGTGGTAGTCACGGGAACGGGGGACGTCACCTCTCACTGGGGAATCTGGACGAGTGGCTTGTTTGGCAATCTGCGCACAGAAATCTTCTGCGACATCGATGTCTTGCCTCCTTTGAAATAGCACTAGCGCTTTGAATGGAAAACGCTGGTGACGCAGACTTTGCACCGTTTTCCAGATGGTGTGAGAGTGGCTTGCGAGGGTCCAGTGACTTGCAAAACGTTGTTCATCGTTCCGATGCTGTTCTATCCATGCGACGCCGAATCTTCTTTTGCATCCTCCTGGCTGCCCTAAGATCGTGAATTGATTTTGTACGCCGATACCGACGCTCCACCCGGCGTCGAAGTGCTCGGAGTCGCTCCAACTCTATGTCTAAGTCGTTTCGTGTGGAAGATATCGTCACCATGCGAGTGGTGTTTTGCATTGTGCTCCTAATTGTTTGCTCTAACCAAGATCGTAGGCCATCGCTGCAAGCATCTTCCATGTCAGATTTGAAGTTGGTGCATTGGACCACTCGAATGGTCGTCCGTGGACCACAACTAGACAAGCCTATGATGTTAAGGTAGATTGGAATGATCACCTCCTCGTGTCTCAACATCTAGAAACCACTTGACGTATCTCGCGAGGGAGTTGGAGACAAAAGCAAGGTCGGGACAGCTGCCGTACGTCACCTCTCGAAGAAAAGTGGGGCTACCGTCATTCAGGAGAGTAAGGCCATAGTTGTAGGCGATGTTTGCTAACCTGCGTCCCTTGCAATTGTCCGCTGTAAGATTTGGGAGGAAGGAATGGTCGCTGATGATGACAACCCGCCGCTGCCATCAGTTGTTCAGGTCGAAAGGAAGAACGCAGGAGGATACGGGAAAACATAACAGGGGTTTATGACATTATTTACACATATTTACAGAAAGAAGGGATTGTGGTTTCACAAACCACGAGCGTGGTGGTTGAACACTACATAGTTCAGAGCCAGGTTCAGAGAGCAATCTCCAGCACTCTCCGCGTTGTTTTATGCCCTGTCGGGCTCCTCCTCTCAGAGTCGAACACCAATCACGCACACACAGGTGAGGGAGGCGAGCATGCAAGGTCCACGTGAACACTGCACAATGGGTGGCGCCAGCAGGGCTCTTCCGCGTCGTGTGTGTGTCGCCACTCGAGAGTTCCCAAGATCCTGGCAGCATACTTCAAAGGGTCCGCCGATTTTGTTCGCTCAATTAGCGGGGTCATTTGCGGTGCTGTCCGTCGCGGTCTCTTTCAGGAAGACGCCGTCTCTGTTGGCCTCTCTCGAACGGCTAACGACGTCTTGGCGACACGACGTCTTGGTCCTCCGGCTAGCACGTACAATGCCTGACGAGAATAGGCAGTCGCCCGGTCGGCTTGGTGATTGGGGATCAAAAGGGAGCACCGCTCCTCTGTCAGCTCCGGCGCCGGCCACGCCAGCTTTGCAGTCGCCCGATGAGTCGCCGAGTCCATTAGTCACCGCTTCTGCTCGAAGGGACGACCAAAGGGTCCGCACTTGAAGGACGGGACTCGCCTCTGCCCGCCGCCTGGTCGTGACAATCACTCAAATACTTGACAGCGTTGGTAAGACTGGGCGCCGAAGGGATTGAGAGATGAATCCACAGGCCAAACCTAACAGCTCCTCCGCCGCCCGGAAAATCTCGGCTGGCCAGCGCTCCCAACCGCTGGGCACGAAGAGAATGGGTGGTGACGAGGACGATGGCCTGGCTTTTCTCTCCAGGCTGCGTACTCGAAACCAACTCCCAATCCAGCTCACAATGACTGACAACAGCAAGGCGAACCACACAACACAATACCATGCCGCAGTCAAGCACATTGGACCCGCTTACAACCCTCCAGGCTTCTCGAAACACAAACAAAAGAGAAAAACCTGTACGCTAAAATTTGGAAACAATTTTGTGCCGCCAAAGTTACAGCAATCATGGATGTGGAGATGCTTACTAAAGATGGAACAAATTGCCGTGTGAGAAAAGCACACAAAGGTAAACACAATTTGGCCCCATATAACCGTAATTCCAATTTTACAAAACGCTTTCTCCTACCACCCGCACTCCTAAGTTGTAACTGACATTTAATTTCATGCTAACTTCATGAAATACAACTACCTAAATTACACGCAAAGGCAGCTCGAACCCACGAAAGGTAATTGTGCGCATTCTTCATTCTCTAATACTTAACGTAGTCGTGAGTGCCTACTTGTAGGACGCCCTGACGCCAATGAAAACTTACTCGCAGCAGATCAAACTGCGTCCTATAAATCCTAGAACTGTATCTAGTCTCAAAATTTTGGTGAACGCAGTGCTTTCAGCTCAAGTGATCATATATGATCCCTAAGTGATCACAAAAACAACAAAACGAAGTAAACTTGGTGTGCTAACACGCTCATTTGCTGGATGTAGTTTCATGTCAGCCCATGTTTTTAAAGAACGCACATGACTTTGCTGTGCGCTCTAGCACGACATCATACTATCATCCAAAGAACGCTAGCACACTAACACGCACCTAACCATAGGCGATATCTCTCTCACCTAGGTATCCTTAAACCCTCACCTGAACGTAAATTTTCTCAAGATATCGAACTGTGTAAATCCTGAAAACGCATCTCTAATTTCAACGTTCGATATATAACATAATGCTCAGCTAAAGAATTTCACCTGATCCCTGAGCACATATTAAAATCACAAAGGGAAATGCAACTCGTGTACTAACACGCTCATTTGCTGGATGTAGTTTCATGTCAGCTCATGTTTTTAAAGAACGCCCATTGCTGTGCGCCCTAGCACGACATCATACTCTCATCCAAAGAGCGTCAGCACACCAATCGCACCCCTAACCGTAGGCTATTTCCCCCTAACTCAACTAAAAACGCTTACAATGCCTTTAAAAAGTCTAGAAGGGAAAACCTGCTGCTACACGAACAAGCTGGGGAGATGACAAAGGAATATTACTTTAAAACCAAAATTAAGCAAACAAACATGCTTCTAAGAAAATCCCTTTGTCACTCTCTCCAGCTTACAGCTGTCCCTCATCTCAATCGCACACGCGGTGGTCGAGGTCGTGGTGAATTTCGGGGACGCCCGGGGCTACAACGAGCACGTGCTTTCAGCTGAACGGCAGCGTTACGCCTCATTTGCGACTTCGGCCGACTTCTGTCAGTTTGGCGGTAGGGATACGAGCAACGCGCGGGAAAGAGCGTCGGTGTCCTCTGTGGTCTAGCTCCCGAGCGGTATTTAGCTATTGTTGCTTTTCTTGTAGGACCCCTACGACACTCCCGTCCCCGCAAAGCTCTTAATCTCTGGCGTGCATTCCGTCGCGCGAATGCGCGCTGTGGTCTACCCTTTCGCCGCTGGCGCCTTACTTCACGCCACAAAGGCCTTTTCGTCGAACTGGCCGGTAACCCACTCTTCGGTCGCTCGCCCTGCTGATTGCTACCTCTTTCATGCCTTCGCTTTATGGCTCGTGTACGCTTCTTCCTTTTACGGCGGCGTTTGAGACCGACCCTTCCCTCATTGGTCTCAAATTGGTCGCGGTTTGAGTCATCGGCATTGTTACAGTTCAAAGGCAACCCATAAGACTTGCTGGGGACAAAATCCGAAGACTGCCGCTTTACCCGAGATTCTATTTGCGAATCCGATTTCTTTGTATTTTTCTTCGGGTGGCTAGGACGCATGCAAGCCGAGTTCGACGCCGATGCAGAACACCCAGTTCTGTTCACTACGCTCAAACGTGTCGAGCCTTTCTTTACACCCGTAGTGCATTTTGTCTCGCTCGTAACTCTCCGACGTCGCCTGCGTCTGCGCCGCTTCTTGCGGCTTGTTTCCGAGCTTTCCGATAGCATCTCGCACTCGTGAGCCCTCTCACAGCTTCCATCAGCTGTCTCAGTCGCGCAGTCTAAATGATTTTCGACAAAATCATCTCCTTCACATTTTAAACCAGCGGACAGTTCAACACACTTCGTAACAATGCAGCTGTTTCCCTCTGAACCATCTCGCTCGCACTCCTGGGAGCTATCGTCAACTGCACTGTTACCGTCACTCTCTACTTTGGCTGCTTCTCCTGAGCTTTTCCCGGTGTTCTTGACTTCTATCTCATTTGCAAGATCCACCGTTGCGACAAACACAGTTGAGGTCTGTACCAGCCTGCCTACCGCTATTCTAGCTGTCTCGCTAGTATTAAACTGGCACAGCACCTCGTCGCATTCGCTCTGGCCTTTATAGGCCTCTCTACGCAGCGCAGCATCTTTAGCAGCACTCAAATTTGGTTCTTCATTGAACCTGCTGCTGTCCTTAAACGTGCTAGCCTTCTCAACAACTCTGGGCTGCACCTCGCACTTCTCGTGCGCTACACTTACGGATGTCTGAATTTTCCGTTTCATTGCCTCGATTTTCTGTTCCAATTGATCGAGCCGCTCTTTTCTATCCCTTATTTTCTTTTCTTGTTTCTCAATTTCCTGTTTTTCAAAAATCTCTACTGCGTTTTGAATCTCGTCCTCACTGGCTTTTTGCGCGATCAGCATCCAAATCGCTGTCCTACCCATTCCTTCCTCTATTTCAATGCCTAGATGCTTACTCACACACAGAAGTTCATCTCTTAGCATTGCCTTCCACGACATGATTGCCGTTGTACTTTGGTCCTGCATCTCACATATAATTGGGTGATCCCTCTAACTCACAAATAGGTGATCCCCTAACCCACACACAATCTGGCTTCTAATCAATTCACACTCACAAAATGAAGCCTGGAAAGTTAAAGCAAAGACCAAGCACTCACCACAGCACAGCACCATGCCGCGAAGTCGATCTCACCGCTGCCAACCAGTTGTAAGATTTGGGAGGAAGGAATGGTCGCTGATGATGACAACCCGCCGCTGCCATCAGTTGTTCAGGTCGAAAGGAAGAACGCAGGAGGATACGGGAAAACATAACATGGGTTTATGACATTATTTACACATATTTACAGAAAGAAGGGATTGTGGTTTCACAAACCACGAGCGTAGTGGTTGAACACTACATAGTTCAGAGCCAGGTTCAGAGAGCAATCTCCAGCACTCTCCGCGTTGTTTTATGCCCTGTCGGGCTCCTCCTCTCAGAGTCGAACACCAATCACGCACACACAGGTGAGGGAGGCGAGCATGCAAGGTCCACGTGAACACTGCACAATGGGTGGCGCCAGCAGGGCTCTTCCGCGTCGTGTGTGTGCCGCCACTCGAGAGTTCCCAAGATCCTGGCAGCATACTTCAAAGGGTCCGCCGATTTTGTTCGCTCAATTAGCGGGGTCATTTGCGGTGCTGTTCCGTCGCGGTCTCTTTCAGGAAGACGCCGTCTCTGTTGGCCTCTCTCGAACGGCTAACGACGTCTTGGCGACACGACGTCTTGGTCTTCCGGCTAGCACGTACAATGCCTGACGAGAATGGGCAGTCGCCGGGTCGGCTTGGTGATTGGGGATCAAAAGGGAGCACCGCTCCTCTGTCAGCTCCGGCGCCGGCCACGCCAGCTTTGCAGTCGCCCGATGAGTCGCCGAGTCCATTAGTCACCGCTTCTGCTCGAAGGGACGACCAAAGGGTCCGCACTTGAAGGACGGGACTCGCCTCTGCCCGCCGCCTGGTCGTGACAATCACTCAAATACTTGACAGCGTTGGTAAGACTGGGCGCCGAAGGGATTGAGAGATGAATCCACAGGCCAAACCTAACACCGCGTACTTCCCCATGCGTGATGGTGCGCATTGAAATCACCTATGATTATCCATGGTGCAGGACACACACTCAAAATATCCGCTAATCTCCTGGAATCGAGATTATTCGACGGCGATATATAAACGCCTATAAGAGTAAACATGAGTTTGTTCTTTCTTACAGTGATGCAGACATACTGATTGTCATCGTGAGGCGCAATTGGTTGCACAACATACGTGAGTTCACGACGAACAAAGACGATGATTTCGCTGCACGCACTGTTTGTTGAAGACATGACAGCTTCGTACCCCGAAAGTCTTATTGGTTTCGACAAATTGGGTTCACAAATGATGACGAGTGGAAACACGTTGGTAAACAAAAACTGACGAAAATCTGAAAGACGTGATTTTAGTCCTCTGGCGTTCTATTGAATGACGGATGCAGCCTTGACGTCCTTTCGAAATGATGATGTGTGAGTAACCATCTTCCTAGTTGAGATATTCAAGCACTGGGTTTAGGGCGTCCAATACTCCAAGTGCGCCTCGAGCAGATGGTGTCTTCATGTCGACTAATATCGCTCGGATGGCTTCTATGAGGGAACGCAGCAACGAGATCACTTGACGATCAGTTTTAGGCAAATCTTCTATGGCTAAAGCGGCTCTGGTGTGGCCGCAACCTGCTGAGGTTCCTTGGCAGAAGAGTGGGTCGGGAACGTGGGCCATTTCTCCAGAGAAGGAGGCTTCTCCGCTTCTTTCGTAGAAGTGGTGGGTCCTTCCGCGGCGCTACGGGGTGGAACCGCTAAAGAGTGGGAACTAGCATTTCGGGAATGTGCCTTCTTTGAAGACTTTCGATGATGCCGACGTCGACGCTGACACTGGACTACTTCGGCTGCCTCCCTGTGTGTCGAGTTGTCTCGGGCCAATTGTCTGAGAACAGCGTGCTCCTGTTGGATTCGAGGACAGTCTTTCGACGAGGCAGCGTGAGGACCGCTGCAGTTGGCACACTTCAGAGTAGTAGTCGCCCGACAGGCGTCTTGAACATGAGGTTCAGCGCAACGGGGACACAGTCGTGAGTTGGGGTATACGCTCTTGACGTGTCCTAGCCTGAAGCACTGATGACACTGAAGTGGCTTTTGGATGAATGGTCGAACCGGATATCGGAAATGTCTAACTTTAACGTGGGACGGTATGCAATCTCCCTTGAAAGACACTTTTACGTAGCGCGTATTTCCAAGGCGCTGCTCTTACGTAATGACAGTTCCCTCGTTTGCAGGCTTGATGAGGGTAGACAAGTAAACATTAGGAATGGCAATGTCGATGTCATAAATTACACCGGCAATTGATTTATCATCTATCGGGATAAAGGGGCGCATTTTGATGCCGCCTAGCTCAGTCATTTAAAATTGTTGATGGATAAAGGGGGTCGACCTCCGGGTGCCTCACCAGTGTCAATATTGTGTCGTCACGTGTCACGTTCCTGCTAGATGGTTGTTGCTGGCCTGCGCGAGATGTCCGACTTACTCGACACGCTGGGTACAATAGCGTCCATTTTTCATAAACTCTAATCATGAGGCAGCGCAATCCTATCTTCTTGACAATGACGGAGCCGAAATGGCGTCTGCCTTGTTGGTTCCTAGCGTTCCGTATTATATGCGAACGTGACACAAAGTGTCATGTTATGTTAGGTCGCATGTTCATGTTAGATCGTGTGCGTCTGCTTCCATCACTTGTACGGAGTCACAAGCGTGCACGGGGTTCTCCGATAGAAAGGGGAGGTGGTAAAATTCCCCCATAACCCCCCCCCCCACCCGTCCTTGCATAAGTCCGAACAAATTATAAGCTGCGCAGTGAATGCAAGGAACGAATTGAAGCATTGGCGTGTTGATCACAGTTCACTGCCATTTGTTGCTTTTCCGGAGTACACCATGCAGGCATGCTCCGCCGCCATTATCGTTTTAAGATCACCGTCTAAGCCATCCGTAGAGGTGGTTAACCAGCGATTCTGAAACCGGCGGCTACGCGTAGTTGCAGACATCCCAGACAAAGTGCTGCTGCAGGAATTCCTGACGAAAGCGGGCTTTGGCCCCGACTAAGTGGTTCCTGCCATTGCCACGTTGATTCTGCGCTGCCTGCAACGCTGCTTCCCCGACTTGCCGTTGACGCTTGCATTTGGCTCGGAAGGCGCGGTTGCTACTTGCGCTTTGTCACCTGGGCCTATTCTTCTGCCTGGCCTGGTGCATTGGTCTGGCAAACATGAATTCTCTCATGCGTCGGTTGTCGGCGCTGTTCCTGAAAAGCTAGATTAAGAAGTCCGCACAAGAGATCTATCAAACCTTTAAGCAGGGAATTGCCAAGGAAAGAATCTATGATAATACTCGGGGTAGTTCCCTACTGTTTGAGGCCAGGACGGGAGTATTGCGAACCAAGACATATCGGGCCAAATACGAAGGGGTAGACACAGTATGCAGTGCGTGTGGAGAGGAAGGAGAAACTGCCGAACACTTGATAATGTTCTGTAAAGGGCTTCACCCTATAGTTCAGGATGATGGCGCAGAGTTTTTCAAAGCACTGGGGTTTAGGGACAGGGAGGGCAAAATAAACTTTAAGCGGGTAGACTTAACTAGAAGGAGGTTATCTGATTGGTGGCTAAAGTCAAGGCACGAGTGAAAATTAAACCCTTCACTGCAAAGTACGAATCCTCAACCTCACTATTTAAAGAAAAAAAGATAAATCTAATGGTTAGTTCACTAAGTATTACGGCTAGGTGGCGTTAGCCGCCGCCCGATCTAAAGGGTACAGCCACATCCATCCATCCATCCATCCATCCATCCATCCATCCATCCATCCATCCATCCATCCATCCATCCATCCATCCATCCATCCATCCATCCATCCATCCATCCATCCATCCATATCCATATCCGTCCGTCCGTCCGTCCGTCCTTCCGTCCGTCCATTCCATCCATTTATCCATTCCATCCATCCATCCATCCATCCATCCATCCATCCATTCATCCATCCATCCATCCATCCATCCATCCATCCATCCATCCATCCATCCATCCATCCATCCATCCATCCATCCATCCATATCTGCTCTCCGGGCGTTCGTAGGATCTGTGCCCTCACCATGTGGAAGTTGTAAGTTGAACCTGCTGCGCGCGGGCTCGGTAGCATGGTTAAGAAGGAATTAATGACGTCACCGAACGGCGCAGCCATTGGCACTCGTGCTTGGATACGACAAGGAGAATTACGTCAATAACGGTTCTGCCAATGACGTGCGTGCTTGAGTGTGTCGTAGAGAATGAACTGATGGCGCGACTAATGGAGACCGTTATAGAAACTCAGGGCGAGCGCTTTTTCGTTTCCCCTATAGCCATATACAGCTTTCGCTGTAAAATCTGCATGACCACCTCAGCACATATTAAAAAACGTCGTGAGAGGCAGGACACAGTAATGATATGGGGAGTACTAGGCGCACTCCTCGGGTTATATGTGGAGGAGGGCACTGCCCCCCACTCTTTCTCATGCGCACCGCTACGCACCGCTAGAGTGGGCACAAGATACTCAGTGGTATATACAACGAGTTATTTATGCTAAATATGCATCTTTATACTTTCGAAACATCGGCTGTTTTCTCGCGTTCTTATCAATGGCTACAGCAGCTACCGTGGCCAAGGGCTGGCTAATCGCCGACGCTGATGTCGGCGTCTCTAATCAGCGCTGACGCCCTATTCTCCTTACTAGCAAAGTTTTCGGATACTTCCTGGTTGAGACCTGCGCGGAGATTGCTTCAAGGAGAAAAACACGGCATTCGATTCACAACTCACCGGAGCAAGGGGCTGTCGAGACACTCGCTGCACAATTCAGGCACCCTGAACCGACTAATAAGGTAAGTGGGGCAAAATGCATTTTCGCGCATTGTACGATAAATAGATTGGTTGCTATAGTCCAGGCAACATGATAACCTTGAAGATTTGCCTAAATGCGCAGCCAATACAAGCGCTGAAATAGAGCGCATAAAATCTTTGGAAGTGTGTTTGAGATAAATGTACTGGGGGTTTTCTCATAAGCTAACTTGTTATTCTTTTAATGGATTGAAATGACCACATGGATGCGTGACAATAAAATAAGTGCCACGTATACCCGCAGAGTACAAGAAGCACTTTATATGGCTAAAATGGACTCACGTTTAATAATTAACTTATTTAGCACGTGTTTGCGTCTCCAGTCACCTTTCACCCCATTACGTCAGCAGCTGATTAGACGCTGGGTCATTGGTCGAGTGCTACAGCACCTTCTTTCTTGGCTTTTTTTGTTATTGTTGTTATGCGGAATAAGGGATCATCCTAATCATTGGCTTGTTCGTTTATTTTTTATGGTATAGGGCAATGTGACAGCCGGCTACATAAAGCAGGCCAAAGTGTTTGCCAATGTCCTTGAAATAGACATGTATGTGCAAGCGCCCACAAAGTTTACATGATTGTTCTGAGTGTGCGCACGACCGGAGGTTCATTTCTCTCTGCTCTATTTTTTTTACCATTTGGATTTCTGTACTAATTAAAACCAGATGTTCAATATTAAACTGAGTTTCGCCACTACGGTCTGTCTCACAATATTGTAGGAATATTGACAAGTGAAACACCTGAATTTATTTTTTTTTTCGTATTGCAGGTTGAACGATGAAGCTCAGAAGAGGTAAACTGGCGTATGTGCGAGTCGCAGAAGTATCGTTGGCCATTTTCGCTGCGCTCATTGCTTCAGTGGCTGAGGCCCGCGTGATTCCCGCGTACTGCGGGTATTACGAATTCGGCCGCGGCTGCAGGAATGTCAACAGGTGTCCCAATATGGATCCCTTGCGGTGCCGCCAACCCGCTTCTACGTGCGAGCCTGTTCATTCTGGAATTGACGACGCTGACAAGGAGGTAATCCTCAGAGCCCACAACCGCTACAGGAGCCGAATAGCAACTGGAAACTACTCCAAGTTGCCACATGCTTCAAACATGTTGGAAATGGTGAGCGTTGGCCTATATATTTGCTTTACCTCGACTGGGTCACACTGCTACACAGCATTTGTCCTATGATAATAACTACAAAGTTATTTACCCATCATCGTTTTCTTCGTTGTCAGCCCATTTTATGTTCGTTGAAGCACGAATGCATCTCCCAATGCCGCAACGCATTCTGCACTGCGTGGGCTGATTCTGCTTTTTAAGCTGCAAACTTCTTACCTCCGACATCCAGCATAAGACCTTGGCATACTTTTCAGCGTTATCTATTTCTTGACGTCACTCATTCAGCATGTCATGGCTAGAATGAAATTATCGGCAAAGTAAAATGAATACTCGTTTATTTGCATGCGTATCAAAATCAGTCCGCAACCTTCCTTTGAGGGAACAATTAGGAATGAGTTCGCTTTTGCACGCGCTTTCTTCACGGACTCCAAGCGCGTTTTGGTGGACCCGTGCACACCCTGCTTGTTAAGCGCTTAACTACGCGTGTCATGAGACATTTCTATGGCATAAGAGTATACAAGTTGTACATACGTAGCGAAAACTCTTCATGTCTAAAGTTTGTCTATGTATACTTTCTAGTGCCATAGTGGAGGGCTCCGGCCCTCCATTATGGCATTATTCCTTAAAAGAAAGATATATAACAGCTGTATCTTGCCGGTACTTAGCTACGGAGCAGAAACCTGGAGACTTACAAAGAGGGTTCAGCTTAAATTTAGGACGACGCAGCGAGCAATGGAAAGAAAAATGGTAGGTGTAACCTTAAGAGACAAGAAGAGAGCAGAGTGGATTAGGGAACAAATGGGGGTTAAGGATATCATAGCTGAAATCAAGAAGAAGCAATGGACATGGGCTGGGC
Source organism: Rhipicephalus annulatus (assembly GCA_013436015.1). NCBI lineage: Eukaryota > Metazoa > Arthropoda > Arachnida > Ixodida > Ixodidae > Rhipicephalus > Rhipicephalus annulatus. The sequence goes on from WOVY01013922.1 coordinate 35,464, forward strand.
GTGTAGCGCGTAGACAGGATAACCGCTGGTCGTTAAGGGTCACTAACTGGATTCCCAGAGAAGGCAAGCGCGATAGGGGGAGACAGAAGGTTAGGTGTGCAGATGAGATTTAGAAGTTTGCAGGTATAAATTGGCAGCAGCAAGCACAGGACCGGGTTAACTGGCGGAACATGGGAGAGGCCTTTGTCCTGCAGTGGACGTAGTCAGGCTGATGATGATGACGACGATTATGATGATGATGACTTTCTAGTGAAATACATTTAGAAGCTGCTTTAAAACTGCTCTGTCTTGCAGGAATGGGACGACGACCTTGCGAGAATAGCGCAGGCCGATGCCGATCTTTGCATTAGTCAGTCATCGAGCTCTTTTAGCTCGAGGAACGGTAAGTCACTCCTGTCATAACTGCGCAGCCACTCCGTTACATCCCGCTTACAGGTTTAGAGTTGCCTCAGTATAGCATCAAGTTCTTATCTAGAATTAAAAATAGGAATACGTGTTTCAGTGGACATTTTTACTAGGACGGTTGCTTCCTGGGCTAGTTCGTTCGTTTCGACGTATGTAACAGCATGTAAAACTAGAAAAGACGGCACAGACAGAGAGGAAAGGCACTTCTTCACTCTCTGTCTGTGCCGTGTTTACATATATTTTACTAGATTACTTGCAACAGGAGAAATCTTCCATTCATTATTTTTTCTCAATAATAAGCTTCCTTAGTCGTTTTCTTTTCACTAAGACTTGTATATGGTTTAAAATACCTCTGACACCAAATTTAGAAACTCGCGATGCTTGTGTTGTTTGAGAGTTCCGACCGATTAGTAGTGACGACCATTGCCTATAAGATATTTTTGTTTTGTTGTAAAGCAAAGGCGAGTGTTATTTTCATGGTTATCAGCACCAATCAGCATCTTTTCTGGTTTGACAGAGCCCCCCCGCGTGATGTTCCACGAGTTAGTCGAGTGTTGTTAACATTTGCGCGGCGTGCAATACCTCCATTGTTTGTCGCCCCTCTCGCTGTGTTGTCGAGCAGCTCTCAGAGGGATTTTTGTTGCTTAAGCCATAAATGCATTTCTTTTTTTCTGAAAGGGACGCGCTCAAAGCACCCATATTTTTTTTTATTCTGCCGTGCCCGCACTTCTCCCTTTTTCAAAACGGTGCGTTCAGCATTACCGAAGCTTGAGCTCACGTATATATAAGGTGATCGCCCGCTGTTGGGTGCTAGTTTTTTATGGTATTTGGGAGGGCGTTTTTTTTTTATTGACGTGGAATTTCTTTCGAATTAACCACACTAGCATTGTAGGATGCGTTAGAGCATCTGCGATTCAATCTATTTCGGAATTGCCAGACGCACAGCTATACAAATTACTGCTAGAAAGTGTGCTTGCAAGCGTGCTTGCAGTAGTTACCCAATTAGTGTTTGAAAAGGCTATCTGAGAGGTCGCTCTTCTAGCTTTCACTGTGACTGTGCTGCACCTTCAGCGCAGGCCTGGCGTTTTTTTTCTCCCTTTCTCTTTGTTGCTTTTTCTGTCTGTTTCTGGTATATTTTTATCGTTGTTTCTGTTTCTCAAAATTTCTTCCATTCTCCCTCTACTTATTTCTCTTCTTTCTACACTCTTCGTACCTTTCTCTCTGTTTCTTTCTCTATCCGTCTTTATTTGTTTCTTTCTTTTCTCTTCTATTATTTCTTGTGCTCTTTGTTTTTTTTCGGTATCTATATCGTGTCTTTCTTTTTATATATTTTTCTCTCTGTTTCTTTCTACCTTTCTATCCATCCCTTTATCTCTTTCTCTCTTATGTGTCTATTTCTTTCCTCTCAATCACAATCCCTCCCACACTTTGTTCTCCTCTGTCTCTTCTTTTTTTTATGACTTTGTCGCCTATATTTCTCCTTATTTTTGTTTTCTTTTCTTTATCAATTTCTCTCTCTCTCTCTTTTCATTTCTCTCCGTTTTTTTTCATCTTTTTGTCTAGGTTTTATGTGTTTATTCTTTTTGTTATGCCTGTGTTTTGTTGTCCTTTCTCTTTATTCCTTTCTTTACCTCTTTGTTCTTTCACGTGTTTTTTTTATTCACACTCACACATGTTGCACATGTCGCTGGGTCTTGCGCTTATTCTTGTGGCTCATACTCACTTGATGTGTTTTCTGGAGACGCTGCACAAAGGCCTCTACTCTAACATTTTGTCTCCAACCGATATGCACCCGCGCGGCTGGGATTCGATCCCGTGGACCGTCAGGAGCTTTCGGGTCAGCATTCGAGTGCCATAACCGATAGACAAATAAAAGTGATGTTTTCCCACTTTCGACGCGTAATACGAATTTTTTAGTGTAGTAGCACAATATTGATTTGACTCATTTTGACTCATTTTAATAATATAGATATAATATATATATATATATATATATATATATATATATATATATATATATAGTATATATATATATATATATATATATATATATATATATTATATATATATAACTCTTTAATACTATATAATAATACTCTTTTGTTATTATTTTAATAGTATTTAGTATAATTAATATATTATGAATATATTATTGATGTTAATAAATTTTTGCAGATCGGAAACGCTTTATTTTTTAATTATTGTTATTATGTCCGGAAAGTGTTGCAAAGCTTTTTTAACAGAGATGTCGGTTGGTATATGAATAGCTCTTGTGCATCTCAATTAACGTAACGCGCGTCATATCCGTGAAGTAACGTAAGCGGCAGTCCGATGAAGCGTGCATGTTTACGCTGCCAGCGCACCGTACCTCGCAGCGAACTATATAGACGATTTGCCGTAACACATTCGGGCACCGCCATCTTGCCTTCTTAAACGAATACGTCCCTATTTCTGTCACATCGAGAGAACTGATATGGTCAGCGAATCGTCAAATGCAACAATCCAGCAGTTTTCATGAAGTTCTCATACCTCCATACTGTAGTCCGTTTAGTTGTTCAATACAGAGCGGTGAAGGTAAACAGCCCGATATGCCGACATCGAAACCCATTTGTGAAATACTGGTGCAAAAGTGAGTAAGCCAAGGTGATTTGTGGCTTCGCGTGAGCTTTCCTCGTTCGTGCCACCCTGTCGAAGTCGGGTAACTTCAAGTTTGAGAAACGGGGTGGAACGAAATATAGTATGGAGCATCGGATTATCTAGGTTCGTGAATTTCATTACGGAAGCTTTGTGACAGGGAATGGCGGTGCCGGGACACTGAGGAACGCCCTTTCATATTTGCGTGAGCGAGCAGAATGCTATGCTCGTTAAATAATTAGTTAACGATTGCTTACTGTGATTTTAAACGACGAATAAAACGTATGAACACAACTTCGCGCAGTTCTTTACTGACACTTTTCCACTTTTCCCTAAGCTATACAATTTTTCCAAGACGGTCGCTCTTTGGTTTTTAGCTCACTGATAATAGGCTTCACTATAGCGCCAGTCTTGGCCCTGCTACACTAAATACACTTTATCCCCTGACATGGTTCCTTACAGAGTTAGTTATAGATGTGGTCACTTATATACAGACGTGGTCACTAGCACAGAATGTCGCATCTCGCATTGTGCTAAATTAATGCATTTGATGCGACACATTGAGCTCGCTTCAACGTCGGAAGTCTTCGAACAAGGTTCTGAACCTCGTAATTTGTTTTCGTTTTTTTGTTCGCGCTAATGTAGGCAGATTTTCTTGCATCGGCCGCAGCAGTTGCTTGATGCAAGCGGATTTTGAAGACTATCCTGAATGGGAAAGATGCATACGAAGCATGTTTGACGAGTATCGGAGGATTCCCAACTTGCGTTCAACTACGAAACTGACGACAATGCATGGAGTCGAAAGCTTCACCCAGGTGAGAGCCCAGCCTCGACTTGAATGGAAGTGCATTTGTGACGCAGTATATCATCATCATCATCATCATCATCATCATCATCCTGACTGGGTTTACCACAGGGCAAAGGCCTATACATGTTCCTTAATTTTGCCGCCAATCAACCTGGTGCTGTGCTAGCCGCGGCTACGTTATATCCACAATCCAGGCTTTACATCTCACCCTGTCATAGTCACCAACCGCTTCCATCGTGTAGGGTAGCATACCAGTTATCCTAAACTGGTTAACGTCCCTACCTTATGTCGCTCTCCTGCTTCCTTTCTCTGCAACCCACTCAAGATCTAACAGGTTGATGGTAATGAAGACACTCCTAGATATATTGAGTGGCGCCAGTTTTTTTCGCGAAAATTACTTGGAGGGCACATGGAAGTTAAAAAATCACTTGTTCAGATTAATAAAGTGTTCTCCGGGAAGTTTAATGTCGCTAGTCTTGCCATCACAAGTTCATTGTTTGGGAGGAAATTAAGGGCAGAGTAACACTTTTAAATTGTGCGCCAAAATATGTGACCGTGACATGACGTATTTCTAAGCGTATTTGTCGTATTGTGCCGACAGTGATTCCACAAAATTTCCCAGAACTTGATGTGTTAAGTATCTGGCTCCACTCAGCATACATTGTGTTTTATTTCTACCTATTAACAAATACGTATGCTAAACTTTTCGTAACTGGCGCAAAGCACGGAACATTAAAATGAGCGGCAGTGGGAGTGAAACGACTGCGAAAGTACCAACTTGTTTGTTGGCCGGTGCAGCCTGAGAAGGGGTAAACTTCCACTAACTCGCCCGAAAACAACTTATTGAAGGAGATACGTAGGTCTTAGGAAACACCGTCAAAATGCATGACGTCACGACTTATCGGGTCAGAATTTTGAGGTGTCGCCACCAGCCGCATTTTCTCTTTACGCGTTTTCTCGATAATCAAGCGTCTTCCCACGGTGAGCGCGAAGATTTCGGTATTGTGAAAAGGCAACTTACTAATCGCAGAAAAATCGTTTCCCTCTTTAATGTTCCTTTAATTGAGCGAGCAAAACGTCCCCTAGTAAGGTGAACATGCTTACAAGATTGTTACACCTTTGTTATCATCTTGTTTATTGACTGACTTACTTGTTTGCCTTGATTACAGGCATCTAAATGTGTTACGAAATTCCAACATAGACGATTTCGTGTTTGTGCAATTGAAAAAAAAAGAAATCGAGATGATGTCATCTGCACCAGTAAACATGGACACTGTTAACGCAGTTCTATTCAGTCATTATTGAATTCAGTGCAATAATCAGCCTAAGTGCCTAAACTCTAAACGCATCGCTTCCAGCTGACTGAGCATTACTGCAAACTTATAGGTCACGTAAACCGTTAACAGTCCAGCAGTTGCCTTGTACTGAAGTAGTGTGTCATACAGCTGTCAATACACTTTTTAGTAATCACAGAAACAGTAAAGATTAATTGCTTATAGCACTAAGAAGAAACTTGGTGTAACGTTTTGTTTTGTGATTTTTTTTTTCGCTCATGCAGCTGGCTTGGGCGACAACTTGGAAGGTTGGATGTGGCTACACAGTATACGCATCGCGGTCGGCTTTCGACTCTTTTGACAAGCGCTACACCTGTGCCTATGGCCCAGGGTGAGAACATCTTTATACACACACACAAACACACACAGGCATGCACACACGCACACACACACAAACAAAAACACAAGTCGGGCGACCGTCCTCCTCCTTTAACCACTACTGAAAACATTTACGACTATTGGCAGAATGCCTTAGCACAGTGGTTCTCAACAGCGGGACCGCGAAGCCATTTTCGGTGATCCTCGACACCCATTCCCTCAAAAAAAAAGTCACAGTTTCTTCGTGAGGGAGAGTCAATGAATGCGATAGCAATAACTTGGAATGTTAAGCTGAGAACGGCTAACAGATCGAAATGTGCAGCGCGCGCTGCTCACGCACAAATGACGCATGAAAACAACACATACAGGACGAGAGCTAACTAACAACGTTTACAACTCGACGCTTAACGCGCTGTTTAAACAAAAACAACCCACGAAACGTAATCACAGGTACAGACATGAATGTGAACTAACGAGTGTCCCAGTTGTTACTTCACTGCGTTTGAAACGCTTGCTCTTTTCGTGAACCGGGGCCTTCCCTGCAAGTAAAGTTGTCCTTTGTGGTCCAGGCAACTAACGCAATCGTACCGATGAATGGCCAAGGCACACGATTCTCCCTACTGAAGGATAAGCGCGAGCGTACAAGCACCCCCTTCCCCTCCGCCCCTGTGTGTGGGGCAAAGTACGCATAAGCGCGCGTAGGCGCATCGCAACGAGCTGGGTGCCTAGACCGGGCGTTTTTTTTCTTTTTTGAGTTTTTGTATATATACATACGTATACATATACGGTGCATGATGGCAGCTTTGGAAACGGTAAAAACTAGCTGAGACTGTCCATAAATTGCTATCGCAATAAAAAAACAAGCGTTTTTGGAGGCACATTTTGCCCTGTGTCAACGATCCTTTTTAAATTTAGTACTCTTCACTACATAACGGGTTTGCGTTGCGGCGGAGCAACCGTGTTTTGCAAGGCCAGTGTTTGATGAGGTAAGAACTACCATCACGACGAGAACAAGCATTTTTCAGCGGCTAAATATCCTTCTTCATGAGATCGTTGATGTGCTTTTGTCGCAGTTTTCTATGGCAAACAAAAGCGAGCATATTTTGTTAAGGTTTTCACATTTTAATAAGAGTAGGCATAGCTAAAAACGCGTTGGATCTGGCAACTACGTCGGTGGCTGCAGACCGCCCAGCGTATCGCAAACTGTTGAGATCGGATTGACGTGGCAGTTTGGATTGACCATCCTTTACCATAAAGCAATAAAAGGTACGTGTTTCACGTTTAAAATCGCATGTTTTGTTAAAATATGACTTTCAAACTTCCATGGCTGAAAACCACTGAAATAATGACACGCAATACACTTATGTTTGATTTTAGCCCACACCTTGACTTTTATTAATCTCACTCAGGTCACGCGAGTTTTTTTTTTTACCACAAGCTGGTGATCGATGAGGTAAAACTACTGTCACGATGAACACAAGCATTTGTCAGCGGCTAAATATCTTTCTTGGTTTGTTTCAGTGAAGGCGAAGCAATATCGCCTGAAGAAGCGAATGGCCCCAGGCTGGATTACGGCGTACAACGTAAGCCAAGCAAGAGCAAAGCCTAACCAATCCCAAGACGCAAGACCAACAATTACGCGAGGGAGACGTAGGGACGGCGGCCGCACCGCCGGACCGAGAAGCGCGTACCAACGCCTCGTCGCTACCTCAAGACTCCCTCAACTACCGAGGGACACATATCGCATAATCGTAAGGCCCCGAGATGGCCTCAACGTGGCTAAAATCACGCCGGTGCAGTTTGAGCAAGCCTGGCGATGGCCGCCGCCCTGGCTCCTCAAGATCTCATGGAAGACTCTATATGCCCAAATGTCACCCAGAACATTTTTGTAGTGTGTACCCCTATCGAACGAAACGCACGAGCTTATACCATGGTACAGCAACTACGGCTGCGAGACACTCTGTACCGAGTTGCTGTATATCCGGCTCCACCCGATAACACGTGCAAAGGCGTCATCCGAGGCATTGACATTGACCTCACCGATACCCAGATCCGAGAACTGATCGTCACAAAGCGCAACCCGAGTGCCCTGGAGGTGAAACGCATCAAGAACACCACAGCCGTCACCATCCTGTTCCAAGGAATGCAAGTTCCCAATTATGTATACTGCGGGGCGAGCATAGTTCGATGCACGCTTTTCCGCAGACACACGGAAGTTTGTTACAGCTGCGGCAGCCTCGGCCACCGTGCAGGACGTTTGCCCTAATCCTAACACAACGTGGTGCCGAAAGTGCGGACTCAAACACCCCACCCGAGAACCACCAATGTAAGCCCCCACTGCACCCTCTGCGGTGGACCACACCCCACTGGCCGATAAGGACTGCAAACGTAAATTTCAAGTTCCGTACATCGTACGCCAACGACGACGCCGACGCCGTCGACGCGGTCGTAGCCGCTCCCGAGGATCGAGTGGAGCCAGCTCCCGCGATTCCAGCGCCACCCTCGAGCACCTATGCGACATCCAGGCGAAGCCGCTCCCTCACACCGACAGCGAGACGTCGCAGTGCCCAGCGCAGCCACTCCCGCTCCAGGAGACACTCCCCATCTCGCCAGGCTGAGCTGACATGGGCGGACCGACTCCAAGGGAAGAAACCACCGCTACGGAGCACGCCGCCAGTCACAAAGGTAACGCGGCCCTCATTGCCAGAGCATGAAAGCGAGGTAGTTACAACTCTACGAGCAGAACTAGCAGGTCTTCGGGCAACCATACAACAGCTCACCACACAACTAAATGAGGCGAGGCAACAAATACAAAATCTCACAGCTCCTAAAGATCCCCCCTTATCCACTGTAGATGTTAGCAACCTAAACGCAGAGCCCCACCACTCAGCGAAGCGGACACGAATGACAGCGACTCACCAGAAGACACTCTAAACGAAATCTTACGTCTCACGCGAGATAACCACGATAACATCGACACGCTTGTCACGCCGGGTGGAAGCACTAGAGCAAAAAGCCACCATAAAAGCTAAAACCAAAGCCAGAACAGTAGTTTCTGTGGATCCTACGGCAAACCTGCCTGGGCCACCAAATTCAATGTAATCATCATGGCTTCCCACAACCCAAAACACGTTAGAAATTTGGCAGTGGAATTGCGCTAGCTTCGCGAACCGTAAAACCCCACTGCTGCAGTACATTAAAGCGCAACCCAAGAAGCCTCACGTAATATTACTGCAGGAGACCCTTTGTGATACTCTCACATTATCGGGTTACCACCCCATCTCACAACGAGGGGATACCAAGAGAGGTATAGCCACGCTGATTAGCAAGAAATTTGCTCACATAGTACATGAGGTATTACCCACCCGCAGCCGCCTGGAAGCGATACTCGTCGAACTCGTACCAAACCGTTTTTAAAACAAAGCGTTTTTATCCTTAACGTTTACAGCTCCCCGACAGACTACAGACAGTCCTTCCATGCGCTCTTAACTAAAGCCACAACGCTCGCGCGAAACTCTCCGCTTGTTATAGCAGGCGATTTCAATGCCCCCCACCCGTCATGGGGTTACCCCCAGGCAACGGCTAAAGGCACTAACCTCACGCGAGCAATTGACGACTTGTCCCTCACACTCATCACAGATCACCGATTCCCTACGAGACTTGGAACATCGGTACAACGCGACACTACGCCGGACTTGGTATTTACCCGTAACGTCACAGGCCACACCTGGACCAATACGCAGGAAAACCTGGGCAGCGATCACTTCATCATACGAACCGAACTACCCAACGCATCAGCCCCCCCCCCGTACATTCACGCTAACGGACTGGGATGCCTTCCGCACCCTCCGCAAAAACAACACAAAGGAATACAACACATTCACCGAACTACTCACCTCACTTCAGGAAGACATAGCCAAAACAACGAAAACAATACAAACAGAACTCGAGGTCCCGAGAATGGACCCACACCTCGCACATTTGCTCGAGGCAAAAGCGTCAATACTCGCGCGCTGGAAAACACAACGACTAAACAGACGCTTACGAAAACGTCTATCAATACTGAACCAAGACATCGCCAAATATTGCACGGAGCTCACACGACTCAATGGCATGAACTCTGCTCGGCGGTCGACGGCCGCATGCGAACTGGGGGTAAATGGAACCTCCTAAAATACATGCTGGACGACTGCGAAACAAAAAACAACCAGAGCCATGCCATAGACCGGCTCCTACACTCGCACAAAAAGATGGGAGGAACAAACTCATCCTTTCTTGAAGAAATCTCCAAACGTCACCTCCCCTTAAACACAGCACAACCCACCGACTACCCAGAAATAGAATGCGAAACGATACCCGAACTCGACGAACCCTTCACGGAGTCAGAAATTCGGGAGGCATTACACAACCTCAACAGCAGATCAGCCCCCGGTCCTGACAAGGTAACCAACCGCCTGTTGCGAAATTTAGACGACCAAGCCATCACACTACTCACAAAAGACATTAATTACATGTGGGAAACTGGCCAGGTACCTGAACAATGGCGCACGGCCACGGTAATCCTTCTCTCAAAGCCAGGTAAACCACTCAACTTCGACAATCTACGCCCGATTTCCCTAACCTCATGCATAGGAAAAGCAGCTGAACATGTCATCCTAAATCGTGTATCGCGCTACATAGAGGATCACGAACTCTTTCCGTTCAACATGGTCGGGTTCCGTCCGCACCTTTCAACACAAGACGTCATGCTATTACTAAAGAAACAGATCTTCGACTCAAAAACGAGAGATGTTCGTGGCATTCTCGCCCTAGACCTCACTAAAGCATTCGACAGCGTCTCACACCGCTTATACTGGAATCCATTGCCAGCCTTGGTCTCGGTAAAAGATTCCAGGCGTACATTCGTTCTTTTCTGCAAAATCGAAAAGCTCAGCTGCATTTATCGCAACTTACATCCGATACTTACACATTAGGTTCCAACGGACACCACAAGGGGCAGTCATTTCTCCACTCCTTTTTAACATAGTAATGAAGGGACTATCTGACAAACTCCGCGACATCCCAAACATAAACCATGCTATATACGCAGATGACATCACCATCTGGTGCCCGGGAGGCTCATTGGCGGAGTTGGAGCAAGCCCTTCAAACTGCTCTCGATACCACAGAAGCCTACTTAAAAAACACTGGACTTCGTTTGTCGCCAACAAAATCAGAGTTGCTACTGTACCGGCAATCTCGCCAAGGCGTTCGTAACTTAACACCCTTATGTGATCTACCCATAGCGCTACACGCCAAAGATGAGCAGCGAATACCCCGCGTGGACTCCATACGCATTCTCGGCCTCCTCGTCGAGGCCACTGGCTGTCATGCAAGAACAATTAAACATATCACAGCTAAAACCGAGAACATGCTCCGACTCATTCAGCGAGTCTCGGGTCGTAGACGAGGCCTTGGAGAGGCCAACCTTCTGCGCATATACCACGCGTTCCTAATGAGTCACATCAATTACGTCGCCTCTGCCCACAACTGGACGAAGGTAGAAAAGACGAAACTAAACACACTCATGCGCAAAAGCATTAAACAAGTCCTTGGTTTGCCACAAAACACGAGCACTTCCCGTCTCGACCAACTAGGCATGCACAACGGCATCGATGAAGTGATCGAGGCCCAGACCACGGCCCAAGTGATCCGCCTCTCCTGCTACAAGGCAGGCCGCCGACTTCTAAGCGAGGCCGGCATGTCCCCACACCCCTGCCTTGAACGCGCAGTAACCCTCCCCAGAGTTGTCCGCGCTACTTACATGGTACCCCATTTCCACGAAATGTCCACCCACAACACAACGAAGGCAGACGGCTGGCCCGCGCTCGCGCGAATCCTCAACCGTACCGCCGCGAATCGCAAACTCTACCGCATTCGTCGACGCGGCGCAATACGGTAACTCCTCCTCTTTCGCACTCGCGGTAGTAGATGGCGGACGGAGCCCTACGCTCAGCCGCCTCGGTTAGGCTATCAACAAGCGCCATAGCCGAACAAGTTGCTATAGCTTTAGCGATGACCGACCCCTCACTCACTAATGTCTTCACAGACTCTCGCGCCGCCATTCGGGCTTACGAAACCGGCAACATCGCTCCAGAAGCAGCCCGCATTTTACAAACACGGAAATATACGGGCTCGCACTACCTCTCTTGGTTCCCTGCCCACATGGGCAAAGACGTTCACCCACAACAACCCAACCTCAACGAAATGGCTCATGATCGAGCACGAGAACTGACCCGCCGTGACGATCAATCAGCCACCGAAGAGCTGGGCCCAGACGTGCAGTTTAATGACCCACTACTCACCTTCCATGAAATTACCTCCCACTACCGACACAACAGAAGCCGTTACCCTTTACCCCATTTCAAAACTCGAACGCGCGCAAGAAGTAGCCTTTAGAATGTTACAAACGAGATCGTACCCATCACGGGGCCGACTCAGCCATTACAACTCAGACATAAATTCACAGTGCCCAGATTGCACAGAAGTGTACTGTTCACTCGCGCACATGCTCTGGCAATGTCCCGCGTTACCTCAGGGACCTCTCACCAGTGAGTCCGACTGGGAGGAGGCACTCAGGAGCCCCAATCTCCGAAACCAACTTAAGGCAGTCCAGAGGGCCCAAGAACTGGCGGAACGCCACCACGTTCCCGCCCGACTTGGGCGTCGCCTACGGTAGCGGCTGCTAGGATGTCCCACGTGGGCACCCTGGTGGCTTAAACTCCTCAGGACCATATATTAAAGTTCTTGACTGACTTTGTTTCAGTGGAAACGTGCGAGGGGACGAAATGTACAAAGTTGGTACAGCTTGCACCAACTGCCCGGAAGGTACTTGCTATGGAGAGTCATGTGAGGAGTACAACATCGCTTCCTCCTACGATGGATTGTGCAGTAAGTGTTGCAGAATAGTAATGGTAAGCCAAGAGAGCATGTACAAAGTCAATTGGTGTCTGGTAGCTATAGCGCCGTGCACCATCGCTGGCGCTTAGTGGTACATCTCCATAGAGACCACCTACGTCCATGATCAATGGTTAAACAATCCCTTATGGTAGCTGTAGAAGTTACCGGTGATAGCGTAAGCATAGAAAGTGGTATCTAGAAGAGCGTCGCTGATTGTACGTAGTGCTTCAGCTAAGGTCGCCAGCTGGTTAGATGATAAATAGATGGAAACCCAACGCGCGTCGGGTCTTCGCAGCAGCACGGCCACTATTTTCTCGGAGGCAGTGTAAGTGGAGAACGCGGTGCGTCGCAGAGATATTTAGACAGTTTAACATGAAAGTGTTTTATATCGGGGTCCACCAATACTTCAGTGACGTATTTCCATAATGAAAATGACGTCGAGAAATACGCACAGTCAGAAGACAAAGAAAAAAGTTCTGGCAATGGGATTCGAATCCATGATCCCTGGGTCCGCGAGATCAGATGCCGGGCACGCTATCCGCACGCCACTGTCACAGGCTTTGCGCGCTATAAAAAAATACGCATATTATATTTATAACTGCCCTCTCACAGCGTTCTTAATAAAGTGCAGCAATTCAACATGATCATTGTAACCGCTATTATCTTCCTCAACGTGTCGGTTCAAGCGTACGTCCTATACGGCTCGTTTCCGATTGGATAAGTGCAATTTTGTGAGCGCCTTAACAAGCCCTCAGATGGGGCCTTACCCAAGCGTCGTAGAGATATGTAGGAGAGCACGGAGGAAGGAAAGGTGTGTGGCATAGAGTCTAAAGTTACTGTATATGCTACCTTTAGGTAGCATATACAGAGTTAGAGTTACTGTATAGCTACCTAAAGGTAGCACATACAGTACTCTAAGAGAGCCTTCATGTGCGCGCCGCCTAAGGAGGCTGCGCGCACATGAAGGCTCTCTGAAGCATGGGTGTCACACATAACATTCATCCATACGTAAGAAAGAAATCACGCCGTATTCCACTGAATGAATGATGATATGTGGGCGGAGCTCGAGAGGGGGAGATCCATCGGTAAACGGTAACTCTCCCGTGAAAAGTTAGCCCGTTAAATTATTAGAAATGCATAAGACTGGTGCGTGTGTATACATTATACAAATCAACTTTTATTTTGATCTTGTGCGTTTGTTGTTTTGTTTGTTCGTTTGTTCTTTTCACTTGCCGTGGAGGTAGGATTGCGAGGTTCCTATGCATCTGAGGGCGTATTTGGAAAGCATGGGCTGCACGATGCAGTCATTAGCAATGAGGTCCATCCGTCCGTGCTGTGATCCGTGCGTCCCTCCGTGCCTTCGTGAGTCTTTCCGTCCGTCTGTCTGTCCGTCAGTTTGTCCGTCCGTCCGTCCGTCCATCTGTCTATCTGTCTGTCTGTCTGTCTGTCTGTCTGTCTGTCTGTCTGTCTGTCTGTCTGTCTGTCTGTCTGTCTGTCTGTCTGTCTGTCTGTCTGTCTGTCTGTCTGTCTGTCTGTCTGTCTGTCCATCTGTTCGTCTGTCTGTCACTCAACACTAGCGCCACCTGCTGAGTGAGTTGTACAACTAGGTAATTACGAACCGGTCACAAAGACGGACCCACGGAATTAGGAGCTTCGCCTCAGTAAACTTCATTCCCATAGTTAGGATATAAAGAAAAATATAAAAATAAAGACATGGGAAAACCTTTTCCTCCTGAAGCATACCAGGTCAAAAGCCAATTAAAAATATAATTAAAAAGGGTTTTAAATTCAACCCAAAGTGCAAATTTATTGAAAAGCCAATTGAAAAATAAAATTGGGGGCACGGTAACGCAATATTGTGTCCTAATGTGTTGGCTCGACGAGCACAGAGGTCTTCAGAGCTCTTTTTTTTTAATGATTTATGAGGCAGAGATGTTTGTGTCATTGACATGCCCGTTCAGTAAGAGGAAGGGTGGAAGAAAGAAAGAGATAGAGTAAAGAGGGAAATATGAAGAGAAGAGAAAGTGCAGAAAATTGTAAATGGTTGTCAAGTTCATGACACTGGCACTGGTACGGTAGTATCGTCCGTGGATTGGCGTCGGTGTGATGCGGGTTAGTTCGCTCATAAAAAAAAAAAAAAACTTTGCACACCACAGAGCAAGGCGTGTGGTTTGTCTAGAAGTACTACCTCCGCGTACGCCGTTTGCGCTCGCCCAATCGCAGCCAGCCAATCGCAGCCGGACAATCGCAGCCGGCCAAAGGGAAGAAGCGACGTGCGTTGTGTTTCCCTCTTGTCGAGCTGTGGCGTTTAACTCCGACATGCCTCGAGTGGGTGACCTAAGCCCAAGTTTGGCGTCCAATCAGTCACGCCCTTCTGGCTGTCGCATCATTTTATCTGGTTTCGCCCTCACCCCTGACTTCTAGAGCAACCACAAGCATCTATGACCACAAAGGTTTGCTTAGTCATTAACGATGGACGTTAGTCGTTGGGATAGAGATATGTGACATGGCGGCAACGTAGATGCATTAAGCAGTGCTATAGCTGTCAAACACCAATACACATTGCGCAAGCTCCTATATATCAATGTACAGTCAACATCAAACTATTTCGGCAAGGACACATTTTACTTTCGTATTTTACCAATTCCTATGACGGAATTTCCTATGACCGAATCTATGCTATTACCTATTCCTATGACGGAACCATCTTTTTTTTCTACAGATGAATGCTATGAGAGATGCTCTTCCTCAATTGGGTATGGTGCTACCTTGAGCCGATGTCGCTACATTGAGGTGTCGCCACATCGAAGCTTTAAATAAATTGCTCTTCTCGTATTGAAAACGCGTTGAATCTGATGGTCGCGTAGCAACAACGAATCGCAGGAGCTAATCGCGGAGGCCACAGTTATGATGCATCATGAATAAATTCGCTTTACCGCTCCCAGAGGGTGACACCATCCCACCGCCAAGGGGCACAGTGAGAGGACAGTTATACATTAATGGCACGCTTAAAAAGCCTTCAGAGTGTTTGACCGTTGTGCAGTGTTGGGCCCAGCATCTGTTGTCACGGAGCAATTTTTTTATCTTTATCTGATAGTGTGCATTTTTGACGTCAATGCCGTGACGGAAATGCGTACGTTACTGGAGCGCAGCATGAAACACATTTGTGTATGAAAAACGGTATTTTTCAGAGGTGATAGACGATGGCCCGGCTTTTCCTTTGGACGACGAAGACAACCTGTTGTTGGGGTGCTTGTTCAACAAAGCCACTTCACGTTCATGCACCATCCAAAGTGATCCGCGTGATGGTTGGAAGACGAAGACGTTTTTCGGAAGTAAGCCTGCATGCCTAATTCTATTCCGTTCACACTGTACTGAGAAGGCTTGTTGTTTCGCGAGATATTCAGATGATTAGCTGTTGTCCAATTACAAAAAAATATGAAGAATACATGCAAGAACAAAATATGTTTAAGGTGATGAGTTGATGAATTCATACCTAAAAAAAGGAAGTCAGAAGAAGGTCGCTATTAAGAAAAAGAAGAAATGTGACAGTGGCGTGGCGCACAATAACAAATTACACAAAAGAAAAGCACCACAAGAGTGGCGTATACAAGATATCACTGACCAGTTTACAGCTATATATGAGACGCTTTCAAACTTATGAACGTTTTTTATGCATTCTCCTGCTGATGCATCAATATACACGAATTGATCCTCATTTACTAATAAATCTTAAATATATTGACATTATGTCAAGAGGAGCTAATGTTTCTTTCTTTAAAATGTGCTTATAAAACATCTCGTGGTGCGGGCCTATACAGCTTATCGGGATGTGTATAGGTGAAGTATAGGGATTAGTACTATCATCTTGCAAATCAGCTCCAGGAAATATTATCTTGGCAATGTAGCGATATAGCGATGACTTGTTGGTAAATATGGCTTTACACAATGCGCCGTTGCAGTGCGACATTATAGGATATATGAAGTAGAATCACATGTGTGTGGGCGAGTTGGTTTGGGTTTGTATTGAAATATACAGGGGTGGTACGATCGGCACCTGCGACGTCCCCTGTTCTTCGAACAAGACGCCGAAGAGCTCTGTTCTGCTGAAATTCGTTCGAAGCACGTGCAATGCCTTCACGAGCCTGGACGTGAGGCAGCATGCTGTTCGACTTTGCAACGTGCTTGACGAGACGACCTTGGCTGTTTTCGGTCGCCACATATTCCTTGCAGAGACAGCGGCGTGAGCACGGACGACATACCGTCCCGCTGATTGAGCGGTGAAGTGTGTGTCCTGTGATTGGACAACGTGATTTGGAGCCATTCCCCCATCTACGGATCTAGGGGAAAAGGGACTTCTTATAATCAGCCTTACGGACGAGATCCTTATAATCCTTACGGACGAGATTGTCATGATGTAGCGAAAACGTTTAGGGTTACCTCAAGAAAGGGTGGACTAGTTGGGACGTAGGCATTTAGCACCTGCCCTCTCCCTACCTCCCTTTTTGGGCGAAGCTCCTTAGGGCGTGGGCTGTGCGTCCCCTGTATGTAGCCACCTCTAGTTTAGTTCTTGCAGTGTTCACTAGATGGCGGTACCGTCCCCTGTATGTAGCCACCTCTAGTTTAGTTCTTGCAGTGTTCACTAGATGGCGGTACCGTCTCCTGTATGTAGCCACCTCTCGTTTAGTTCTTGTAGTGTTTACTAGATGGTGGTACTTGTAGCTGATGATGAAAAGATGCAAGATGTTATAAACTAGAAAGCGGTACTTGTAGTTGATGAAAGACGCGAGATCTTATAAAATAGGAATGATGTCACATATGGCGCGTGTCATTGGTTGAAGGCAATCGTTCGATTTAGTGCGGCGACGTACGCTAGGGGCAGCGATGTAATAAAATCGAGTGGGCAAAATGTGCAGAGGATTCATGGTTTACCAGGTTTACCTCCGGAGCTTCGCCCACTCATCATCATTCACTTCGTGGATATGGCGGAATTTTTTTTGTTTTGTTTCCAAAGAGGCGTGTATATTTATGCACCTACGAAATGAACGTTAATGTTTTTAACCAGCGCCAAGTCCTGTCAGTCTCTCTTGTCACGTGTCTCTGCACTGTTCTCTGTTATGTAGCCAAGTTAACAAGCTTGGGTAATTCATACCTTCTTAGAGTAAATCTGAGCATAATCCATAGAGCTGAGTAAGCATGAGGAAGTAAAGCACTTCCTAACGGAATCTCACGCAGTGGGCCACGCCGAATCCGTGCTCGAGTCTGGCCAGAGTGCGGAGATGACCTTCGAGCAGCCCGTCCAGTCCAGCAACGGCCGGCTGTGCGTCAAGGTCGAGTTCAATAAGGGTCCCAACGTCACTGGAACAACCGACCGCGGAGTGCTTGACCTTGTGGCGACACCTGTCGATCGGCCTGACCGACAGAACGTTGTCAATCTGTCCGGAGGAGCAATAAACCTGATGCGCTCGAGCATCACGCTCCGCTACAACGTTGGTGTAAAGGTGAGTTTTCCTACCGAGGAAACTATTTAACGGTAATCTGTGTGGTTTATATAGTGTCCCGAAACCATGATATTAATATGAGAGACGGCTTAGTGGAGGGCTTCAAAAATTCCGACCACCTCGGGTTCTTTATCGTGCACTTAAAACTAGGCACACGGGCCTTAAGCATTTTCACCTCCATCGAAAATGCGGCAGCCGCGTGCCTGGATTCGATCCCACGATGTTCGGGTTGGCAGTCCTGAGCCTTAACCACTATACTGCCACTGCGGAGGGAGGGAAATATTTATTTGTTTGTTTGTTTATTTAGGAATACTCCACAGCCCCGAGATGATGGATCGTTATGATTGGTCGGGGGGGGTGGAGGGGACTTCCGAACAATTCAATGTATAATATATTAGATACATGGAAAGATTCATAAGCTGTCACAAAAAGAAGTAATTTACCAATTGCCGAATCACGCAGATGTTATAGAATAAAGAAAATAACAGTAAAATGATAATATTGATATGAAAAAAAGAAACTTTTGGAGTTTGTGAGGCCCCAAGCGTTATAGTGCGAGCTTCAGAAGAGTCATTATCGAAGCAGAAGGGAAGGCAAGACGGGCGCGGTGATTACCAGTGTTCGTTAAAGGTTGTATTTTAATGTTGATTACTTAGTACAGCCAATATATGTTATCAGTCGGGAAAAGTGGAGACGCTTGAGCTTCATCTTCAAGAGTAGGTCGTGATAGTGCAATGCGGTCTCGTGCGCACCACCATCTGAACTCCTACAGCCACGCTTCGGTGCGTGCCTCAACCATGCCGTATATAGGAAAACGATAGATAGATAGATAGATAGATAGATAGATAGATAGATAGATAGATAGATAGATAGATAGATAGATAGATAGATAGATAGATAGATAGATAGATAGATAGATAGATAGATAGATAGATAGATAGATAGATAGATAGATAGATAGATAGATAGATAGATAGATAGATAGATAGATAGATAGATAGATAGATAGATAGATATGTGGGGTTTAACGTCCCAAAACCACTATATAATTATGAGAGACACTGTAGTGGAGGACTCCGGAAATTTCGACCACCCGGGTTGCTTTAACGTGCACCCAAATCTGAGCACATGGGCCTACAACATTTCCGCCTCCATCGGAAATGTAGCCACCGCAGCCGGAATTTGATCCCGCGACCTGCGGGTCCGCAGCCGATTGCCCGTAACATTGGCCGTGTCAAAGTATCACTGAACGCCTATTGCAAGCGCGGCTGTTAACTATGCCATAATTGTTCATCTTGCGTATCGGCGACAAGCTCACCACACGTCCGCAGGACTACACGCGAACCTATGCGAAGCTGCTCACTTTCTTGGGCACTTAACAGATGTGCTTGCAATGCAGTATAGGCATTCAATGATATACTTTGAAACGGTCAATGCTACGCACACATTCTTTCGTTTCCTATAGTGGCGTGGTTGAGGCATGCTGATAATGATGCTAAAATATGTCTAAGCGCTTTGTAATGAGTGGGCCTTTAAAACCACCCGCTCGTTGCCCAATTTACATCTTTTGACACCTGGCTCGATTCCACGCTTCTGCAGCCCGATATATGATGCATTAAGGAGACTCCTTTATCGACATGACACTCATAAAGAGTGTTAATTTCAAAATCAGTTTCTACAAATGGAGTTTCTCAGTTGTAGAACACCTCCTTGCCACGCAGACGGCCTGGGTTCGATCTTTGCTCAGACGTGGAAATGATTATTTATTTTATTCGCATCTTTTTTTAAAAATTTTTCCGTCGCGGACAATGTGATGATTTCTCCATCACAACCAATGACGCCGACACCAATGCCAACGGGGAAATCCCTGCGAAACCATGCAGCTCTCTAACTCTATCGCGTTAGAACGCGAGGCTTGGACGGAACGCGCAAAACAGTAGAGTATATCTTTGCATCTGTGGCAGATACCACGCTGGGGTATTTGCCAAGAACCGAATAGTACTTCGCAGTGAATTAAGGGTGGAAGTGCATCGTTTTCTTTTTTTTTTCTTTGTTTAAATACGAGCAGCAGTTGCGACTTCTCAGCTGCGCAAGTGAGTCCTCCGGGCTAAGGCATACCCTCGAACCTCATTTACAGCTTCTTGTAGTGCGTCTTGAATGGCACCGTCCGACCCTTCTTATAGCGTGGCTTGTGCGTCTCTCGTAGTACGCAACCACCAGTGGCACATACCCGAAATGGCGGTCCTTACGATTTTGACCTCCAAGGTGGTTCCGGTGAGAGATTTCTTCTGTGCGTTGTTGAACAATAAAAGATAATGCTCAATGCACATGTTAATGGCTGCTAAGGGGGAATGAGAGACAGGAGCATTCGGCCTTTAGGTAACGCGCACGCTGCGATCCCCATTAGCAGCTATTGGCATGTACATTGAGCACGATCTGACAAGAAAGGGTTGCTACGTTATACTCGCTGGGTGTAACCTCCTTGGTTTTAGAAAGGTTCATCGAGCGTTTGGCCGCATAGCCATGAATACAGTGAACTAGTATATACCATGAACTCGAGGTGGTTAAAGGTGGGAAGTAAACCCGAAGCGCAAGCCGTAAGAAAGTGTGCATGTGCCACCTCCCGTTTAGTCCTTGAAATGTCCGCTGGATGGCGGTGCTTCTATATGGAGAATATATGATGAAAAGATGCGAGATGGTGGTACTTGGAGTGATGAATAGATGGATGAACGGACACACAGACAGATGCATGGATGGATGCATGAACGGACGCAGGCGCGGATGCATGGATGAACGCAGGGACGGACGCATGAACAGACGCACGCACGGACGGGTGGATGGACGCATGCACGGTTACACAGACGGACGCATGGACGGACGGAAGCAAGAACGAATGGACGGACGAATTCTTCGCCCCACTCCCCATCATTCACTCCGTGGATATGCTGCCATTTTTTTAACCAGATCGTGACGTCGTCAGCACAAAGCACATGCTGCACGTCCGGAATTTGATCGATATGGAAGTGGTGGTAGCTTTGCCACGACCGCGTTAAACAGGGTGGGCGAGAGGACTGAAACTTGACCTCTGCCGGAGGGCTTCATGGTGCGTGGCCGAATTTCTTCGGTGCTTACGTTTGGTCAGATAAAAAGGCACGGACGCAATGCTGGGAGCGTTTGCCGCATCGTGATCTATTATGCCCTACTATACACCACCTCGACGATCAGGCCATCTATCGACTCATCGACTACTACAATGCATATTGGATAGAAGGAACACATCCTCAAGAATGGAGGCACGCCGATATCACATTTATTATCATACCTGTGAAATCCTTGTCACTTCAAAATTTGAGGCCAATATCCCTGACTTCGTGAAAACTTACCGAACATGTTGTTTATATCTCACTACGAGATTACCTCGAGGCAAACAACTTTCCCAGGAGTGGCTCACGTTTCCTAGGAGCGAAGCAGAAGATGAAGGTGGCTACATGAAAAAAGAGGACGAAGCGAAAGCGTGCCAGTTCATGTTTTCTGTTCGACCGTGGTGCTTGACGTCACACAACAGTTGCGCGCATGCGCACGTGTTCTGGGAGTGACGTCACTCCTGTGCGAGGTTCTTCAGTCCACATATTACGCATTGCGCCTGGTTTAAACAGCTCCGCTTAGAAAGAAAAAAAAAACTGTCGGTCCTCTTTAGCCATTCAATACGAGCTACCGTTACACGTACTCGTTTATTTAAGGTGAACGCTTCATATGTGTCATGCGAAGAGAGCCATGATGTAAATCACGGTGTGAGCATGAAATGGCCGACGTGACCTGGCGGACCACCAGGGTTTTTCCTTTCTGCACCCCAGTTTGATCATTTAGACCGCAGGTAGTCTCGCTTCGGTTCCTGCAAACTAGAACTTGCTCCAGTACCGTCATAATGAACGATATTTACTCTGATGTCTATCCTACCTGCTTGCACGCAATGTCGCCAGAATGTCCAAGTAATTTTGTCAACGTTGTCGCAATGCTGTGTCAACATTTGGTGCTACCAGGAAACCTTCGCGTGGCCTGTAGTTAAATCGCGACGCTATAGCACATACGATCTGGTAAAGTCGAACGCGTATATATATATATATATTTATAACTCGTTAAAGAACAGGAATCAGTTCGATATATTGAATTATTTGATGTAAATTGTTCAATCTATTTACGGTTTTTTCAATAAGAATTTTGGTGCGTAAGTTGGCTTTATGAAACTGCTTTACGATAATG
Source organism: Rhipicephalus annulatus (assembly GCA_013436015.1). NCBI lineage: Eukaryota > Metazoa > Arthropoda > Arachnida > Ixodida > Ixodidae > Rhipicephalus > Rhipicephalus annulatus. The sequence goes on from WOVY01013922.1 coordinate 57,662, forward strand.
CAAAAAAGGGCAACTTAAAGCAAACGCAGATTTTTTTCTAGTTCTTATTTTTTTAGTGTGTAGTAGGAGGCAGTGATTAAATGCTGATTTGGGTTGTAGGTGACAAAATGTAGTACCGGTATGACCTTCCCTACCACACCTATCACTCTCCAAAATGCACGGGGAAAGTCTCCTTCCGTTAAAACATCCCTCCGCTTGCGAGAGGCGTTTCGCGCTGCTCGCTATTCGATAGAACAGGTGTTCCGACTATTCGATGAAACCGTAAGTTTTCCTGTGCACTGACGTTAAATCATTTTCATGCTCAAAAACAGTTTGATTTCTGAAAACTTTGATTTAGTCGAGTTGGGTGCAGTTGGTTCGGCTAAATGCAATGAAGCATTCCAAATAAGCATTGTTGCGAATCCCACCGCTGATCACCAGTTGTTGTGATCCCGGGGTGCTGTGGTAGCGGGGTGTAGCTTCGGGTTGAGGAAACGAACGCTTACGAGATGGGGATACGAAAAACAAACAGGTTTATGGCACTATTTACAATTATTTACAGCATGAGGTTAAGAGTTCACAAACCACGAACGTGGTGGTTGAACCTTTACTTGGTTCAGAGCCTTCACAAACTACGAACGTGGTGGTTGAACCTTTACTTGGTTCAGAGCCTTCACAAACTACGAACGTGGTGGTTGAACCTTTACTTGGTTCAGAGCAACGTCCCGCACTTGGCGGCGTCCTTGTAAGCCCTGTCGGGCTCCTCCTTCTTGCGGGGACTACCAATCACACACACACAACAGGTGAAAGGTACGAGCAGGCACGGCGCACGTGAACATCCAATTTTGAGTCGAGATCACTGCACTGAAAGGTGGCGCCAGAGAGGCTCTTGCTCGTCGTGTATGTCGCTGGTCGAGGGGTCCCAAGCTTCGGACAGCAGACATCAAACGGTCCGCCAATCTGTCCGCTCAATTAGCAGGGCACTTTGTGGCGGCGGTCACCGTTTCTTCAAAGGAATACGCTGTCTTTGTTGTCCCCTCTGGAACGGCTTACAGCTTCGTGGCGACATGACGTCTCATCCGCCGGCTAGCAGGGACAATACTTGGCGGGCATAGGCATCCGGCGAGTCGGCTACTTGTTTGAGGATTAAAAGAGCGCCGCTCCCCCGTCAGCTCTCGACGCTGGTTCCAAGAAAACGTGGGTTCCAGGCGTGGGAACGCGGCCCGGCTACGCTTCTCAGCGACAGCATGGCGCCTACCGATGGCGGTCATAACAGCTTCCCCCTCGCCAGATGAGTCACGGAGGGCAGCGGTCAACACTGCTGCTCGCAGGGACGACGAAAGGGTCAGTAGTTGAATGCCAGGCACTGGCCCTCGCTTGTGGCCTGGTCTGGGTAATTGCCGAATCTTCGACACTGTTTCTGAAACTCGACCACAGGCACAAGCAAGTACTCGGCCCCCTTCGAACATACCAAGCCAAAAGAGGGATGGCAAACCAATTTTCTTTACTAGCTTTAACAAAAAGCTCACACTCTAAACTCTCAGGACTCACTTGAGCTGAGAAACCAGACGTGCTACCTTATAAATTTACATAAGATGCACGAAAAAAACTAAAATATCAATTTTGATACACCAAGAGCACTCCAGAGTGGTTTAGAAAGAGCGGCTGAGCGCGTCAGCATTTCCATTCAAATTGCCCTTTATTTACCTAATATCAAATTGATATTTTTGAAGAATCAAGCTCCGCCTCACAAGGCGACTGTTCTTTGATGTCATGGTTTGCAGCCAAGGGGACAATGGCCTGTATCTACTTTAAATTTAGCACCTCCGAGATAACTCTGCAACTGAGAAATGGCCTACACAAGGTAAGCGCACTCCTTTCCTGAAGCGCAGTACGTTATCTCACGAGAGCCCAATTTCCGGCTCAAGCAAAGTGCAGCTTTGCTTGTTACCATTGCCGTCCTGACATACGGCTGCCTCCTTCTTGATAGTCATCTGTGGGTGCCATATATCTAGCACAAAAAATTGCAGAAAATGTGGTTGAACCAATGTCGCAAAAGTTCGAAAAATATATATATAAGTTTGTCACGTCACGCGTGGACATTTCGGAGCAAAATTTAAGAATGAACTTCAACCTTGATTTTCTCCGCTAATAATGAAATTATGACAGTCGAACATATGATAGAGTTCTCAGAGTGCATTTAGTTATCTAAACCAAGTCGTTGTTTCTCTTTGGTGTCCCTTTAAGGCGTACAGTATTATTAAAATAAGGCAAAACCATTTGAAGTTGTAGGCCATCTGAATTATTGTTGGAATCAAGCATTTATGTCGTGCTTAAATCTGTCTGTTTTTTATTTTTATTTTTTTGCGAAAGAACAAAAGCTCGTGAATTGTGCCAAATATCAAGTGTATACGCGCTTACAGACGGCGCTTCCATGCGGAATTTCATGATTGCGTGACTGCACTCGTACATCACCGCACCGCACCACACCACGATGATAAGCGAATGAAATACAGAGCTCTTGTGTCAGATCCTGCTTACCTCTTCTGTGTTGCGTAGTATGCGTAGTTCAGAATTGTCTTTAGTTATAGTTGATAATGTAAATGTAGATGGCTGTATGATCGACCCTTTACTCTGGAGAAGATCTTTGGAGCGTGGCCTTCAAGTACTTCAGCCCGCAAAGCTGCACGAGCCCTTCTACAATTCTTGAGGGCAACGTCACTGTGCGACCCCCTGTGAAACCTGAACTGTGTGTTCGTTGTGTGTGCAATGTGTATCTCCTCCTCTCTCTTTCCCTTATTCCCCTCTCCTCCGTGTAGGGTATCAAACCGGACTTAGTCTAGTTAGTCCCCCTACCTTTCTGATATTTTTTCTTCTCTCTTTCTCTCCGTTCTTTCACAGATCAGCTTCTCATTCATGGTGCCAAGAGGAAGCCCGGCCCAGTACGTCAACATTTACAAGGTTCTCATTTACGAGAAGGCTTGCTATGAGTGATATGATCAACGTGCTGCATGCCTCGAATAAACAGTCTTGCGTTGTTATTCCCGTTGAATGATAATTTGATTTGTAAAGTTAGTGCAGAAATAACTCAGAGTACACCGTATTCGCATAGTTCATATACTCAGCCCTACGATTAGTCAAGCTGTTAGTTCGCAGATCACTTGTGATGGGGAGGGTTGTACGTATATAACCCAATTAGGCAGCTCTTTTGGGGAATAGTGGACTTCATACAGTGCATTCAAACACTGATGTTCAGCGCTCGTTCCATCTTATGATGATAATTATGGCCTCTATGTATGGCTTACACCCCATCTGGGGGACTGGCCGTCTATTTGCTGTCTATTTCTTCTTTTCGTAGTACTGTACACAACGTACATGAACGAAGATTGTTCGTATTCAGGAACCGAGTTTAGGAAGAGAAGATTTCATTAAAGTCTATCTATGGCTGCTGTCAAGTGGCGAACGATGCTAGCAATAGGTCGTCAACACTTCCCTTTTTAGTTTCGTACCACGTGCCGTGTCAGACTTCGCAGCTGGAAACGTCAAGCGACAGCAGTTACGTCACTTACGTAGGTTATAGCCGACCGATCCATCGTATCAGATAGGTATAATATCTGATGCATGACAATTATGCGCATGTCTGGTGTGCTGCACAGTGGTTAAATACTATATAGGAGCACAAAAACGGCCGGTCGTTCTTTTGTTCGGCAGCAGCCGTGCACGCACCCGCCACTCTGATTTGTCTTCTTTCTTTGTTTCTTGTAGAAGGCACAAGTTCGCCTCATTAATAATAAAGCTTGTCTGCTGCACGCGCGTGTTTTGTGGATTCCGATGGTATCTGGTAGAAGAGCTGGGTATGCCCATGCAGTACAGCCGTGAAGTAATACAGCCGTGCAGTACAGCCCTCGTTCACCCGTGACACCACTTTCTCACCGAGCAAAGGAAGGCGACCAGAGAAGAAGACGCCGACAGCTATAGGACTTCCCCCTGAACAGACTGTTAAAAAAAATATTACCATTTAATCGACTATCTCTGTCAAAATGGGCGAACGCCAGCTGCCGACAGCCGTCATGATGTATTCATTACATGCACACAATTAGGCTTTTAACCATATCGACAGTCGGCGAAACGAAACTGTCATCCGTTTCCTATGCTGTTGTTTCATAGAACTAGAACGAAGATAGCTGCTGTAAATTCAATGTAATCATAATTGTTGGGGTTCAATGTCCATAAACCACCATATGATTATGAGAGACGCCGTAGTGGAGGGCTCCAAAAATTTCGACCTCTTGGGGTGCTTTAATGCGCACCTAAATCTGAGCACACGGGCCTCGAGTATTATCACCTCCATCGAAAATGTGGCCGCCGCAGCCGGGATTCGATCACGCGACCTGTGGACCAGTAGTCAAGCACCACATTATACTATACCACCATGACGGTGAAACAAAGTAAACTAAGCTACTGAAGTAAGTTGCAGCATCGAAAACGGCGCATTTAGAAGCAGATGCGCATTTATCCAAAATTACACATAACATAGTTTAATGGCAAAAGCCATCTCGCATAATTTCGGAATTTCTAGATTCCTTCTCGTAAATGCACTCCAGTATACAGAAGTCCTACTAGCACTTATGTTGTTCACAAAAGAGGCTGGTGCTCGCTCCAACCACACTCTGCCCTCGTCACCGGATTGAATCTGCGCTCCAGGATTTCGTCGAACTTCTGCAGCGGACACGGATCGGTGCAGCCCTTGACGGGAATGCATGTTGCGTGCTCGCCACTCGCCTTGTACAAAACTCTGACGAACTTTTCGGCGGCGGAAGCGCCACCGTGGGTGAACACTTCGAGTATGACGGCGTGTCCGTAGAGTGGCCTCTTGCTCAGCGTGCCATTCAAGCCCAGAATGACTCCCGCGACGTTCATGTCGTGGTACGAGTAGAGCGTCACCTTGGGTCCCCCGTGGGAGTCGTCCTGCCCTTGCGTCAGCATCACGCCACCGCCAGCATGTCCGCGTTTCATGCTTGCCACGAAGTCCTTGAGCAGAGCACCCGCCATGTTGTCCTTCTGGTACTTTCCTATCAATTCGACCAGCTTATCGTTGAGCCAAGAGAGCTGGCGGATGTGCTTCATGCCCCATTCGGGCAGTGGGAGGCCGTTCTCTTGATTCACGAACAGGGCATCTACGATGCGGGCCGTGGCTGCGAATCGCGCCGCACCGGGCTCATCGGTGACGTTGGCCACAGTCGCAACGAATTCGAGTATGTTGCCCGCGGTGGCAAAGGTCTGCGGTGCCGCTGTCTCGCTAGATGAAGGCTGTTGAAGTGGCCGCTTTTCGACCAAGGAGCAAGGCACTTCGGTGGCGTACAGCGCTTTCAAGCTCTCTAGGAAGCGCGGCAGACACAGCGTCGCGTACTTGTCCGTACCATCTGGCGGGCTCATGATGGCCACCGGCTGCCAATCCTGGCCATGCTTCCACTGTCTCCCCTTTTCGAGAGCTGGGTACAGGCCATACAGGAGGAGCGCAACGCTGTCGAAGCATCGGCGCACAGGACTGCTTCGGGCCGTCACCTGGGCAAATCGGAAAAGATTCACCGTATTGAAATTTAAAGTGTGAACTGGGACAAGCACTAGTAAATGAATGATATCAGCACCAGTCACAACTATATTTCCAGCACAGAAGTGTCTCTCCTCAAGAAAAGGGCTTAATGAAAATATACAGTGTGACTTTGGCCCATGTTTGCTCCTAAAAATGGTGCGCACCAGCAGTGGGGTCACGTGCCTTGGCAGCATATACGTGCTTGTTTTTGCTTAATAAAGCCTTCAGTAAAAAAAAAACAGCGATGGTATCATTATCCCTCACTTGTCCTTATCCCTGTCTGCTCTTGAAATTCCAATTATGCTTTATGTAGCAGCTAGATAGTACTCCGTCTTACTTCGGAGATGATTTCTTTTTCCTTAGCCAATGAATACTATTATGTGTTGTTCAAACATCTGTACAATACAAATAAATGCTTTATCTGCAAGAACGCTTGTTTTCCTCTAATACAACTTATTTAAACCAGCCGGTTCTCGAACCAGGCCCTACTTAAAGAACATGAAGACACCGAAGTTGTCGACGCCCTCACCTCTCGCACGTCGTGGGTGAGAAAGCTCGCGTACCGCCCACGTAGCCATGTTCCGAGAGCGTACATCGTCTGGCGACCCCTGTTGGTGAGCTGCCCGCGTCCCATGGGCCACACGTAGTGTCGGTTGGGGTCTCCAGGGAACGTCGTAAGCGACGCGCGTTCCCCGTGACGGAACAGTGCAGCCACGTGCACCAGACGCAGCTGGTCGCCGCTCCCGTCGACGTCCGAGGCCACGGTCAGGTCTGGCGACGTTTCGGCCGGCGCAATCGGCAAGACTCGAAGCGCCGACAGCAGCAGCAGAAGCCGTGTCCGGGCGACCATGTTCCAGGCGCCGCCACAGAGTACCAACTGACCGATTTTCCTCGAAAAGACTCGGCGGCGACGGTGGGCAGCTATTTTTGCAGTTCTCGCAACGCGCGACTTCCTTTGTGTGCTTGTCCGTTTAGAAATGCGCAGCGACGCGGGCTTGGAGAACGAACGCGACCATATCGATGATGATGATGATGATGATTCCGCAGACATGGCTCGTACCCACTCAGGGGGATCGGCCAAGAAGCGATGACTTAATTAAGTAAGATTTTTGTTTTTAATATCGAAACCACCCACCAGATAAAAAGAAAAAAAAAAGAAAAGACACCCTAGTCAGAATGAAAGCTTTGCGCAGCGGCGGTGTCGTACCCAATGAAGTTTTAACTGAGGGGCGACTATTGCTAGTTGAAACCATTTCGAATTTTGTCCGCTTCTTCCTTCTTTTTTTAACCAGGCGGTCGCTTAAGATAGTATTGTACACATTTCTGCAGCTATAGCATTTCGTTGATAGGTTATCGAGAGTTGAAACCATAACGCTACATTAGGGGCTTGTCCTTCCTCGGTGAACTGACGCAGCCCGGTATTTGCACATGTGTGTCAAACAATAATAGTAATATCATGTAAAATAAAGTGAAATGATATGCTAATGCACATGATGGCTGATACATCTCAGAGGATTTTAAAAAATTACTTTATCGTGAGAACGAACCGATGCCTCTATAGGCTGTAATAAGCAGTGGGGATTTAGATACTGAGAACGTCGACGCACAGCCGCGAAAAAAAAAAAGAAACGCACTTCGCTGTCAGAATCGTTAGGATTCTGAAACAAATGTTTTAGCGAAAGAAAATTTTGCTTCGTCAAAAAGAATTCGCAAGTGTCACTGAGCCGTTGCCGCTCTTCGCTAATTAATTGTGCGAAAAATTGAATTTTACAGAGATCCTTTAAAAGAAGTATTACAGCTGTAAGTTAAATTTTTTTCTTCACATACTGAGTTTACAAATTTTATCTTGCAGTTTTGTTGTTCATATTATAAGAAAAAAAAATTGAGAATACGGCACATTGTAGCGGGTATAGAATATTCAGAATTTCCAAAATTTTTCTGGCTGTTGCCACTTATAAGGTTAACAATTGTACAAAATCCGTTAGCTGTGAATGTTAAACGCAAACCAAAAACTCATTAGTGAAGGCATGTCTCTAAATATGCAATATTTTGGCATTCAATTAGAAAAAAGATTTCCCCTGAGATTTTTTAAACTCCCGATAATTAAACCCAAGCGCATGTTCTATAGCCTAATGTGTAAAAAAAACATGTTGTTGCTGAATTAAGTATATTTGGTCCATATAGCAGGCGGGAGAAACCAAACGCCACCTGGCTAGTCCCACGTACACGGACCGCTAAGGCGATCTTGGTGGCCCGATCCGGGCACGGAACATTTTTGTAATATCGGAGTTACAAAGTCACCAGAGCGAGCATGTAGCTGCATTTGCCGATTTCGTGATTTTTAATGCGATTGCGCAACAGCGCGTTTCAAAGAAAGGAGCCCTTCTTGTACGTTTATACGTTCTCGGGGTCTTTGGCCCGTCACCATCGCTTCGTAACCATTTGTATGGGGCAATCTATTGCATTCTTCGTTTTTTAGTGGACCAGTGGTAAGTAGTGGGACTTACCCAATATTCAAGCTGGGGAAGACACCTTGCGGTGTGTGCAATATGTGGTGGGTTAAGTGAAAACCGAATTTTCTAGACATTCTTCAAACACATTCGAGAGAACGAAAACTATATGCGTAGGAACGCGCTTAGTGTGAGCAGAAAAGTTTAAGGTGCTCTGCTGGTATATAAAACACTCGCATGCCCCGCATTATAACATGCCGTTCTTTAGAACCGACGTAGAACTAGAAAGCTTACAACAACAACAACAACACAACAACAACAACAACAACAAAAACAACAACAAAAACAACAACAACAACAACAACAAAACAACAACAACAACAACAACAACAGCAACAACAACAACAAGAAAGCTGTCAGATTTGTTTACAATATCTGCACTTCAATTGCTAACCTCATATTTCAAAGACGCTGTAGTTGAGGGATCCACAAATTTCGGCCACCTGGGGTTCTCTAACGGGCACCAAAATCAAAGCACACTGGCCTACAGCATTTTCGCCTCCATCGAAAATGCAGCCGCCGCATTGATCCCGCGAACTGCGGCTCAGCAGCCGAGTACCTTATGTAGCCACTAAACCACCGCAGCGGGACTAGCTAGTATCGTCGTTTTGAAAAATAAGAATTGCGCTGCCGCGCTGTATGGCCGTAGCTGTAATTATTTGTGCCTGCGACCGTTAACATGAAGAAAGAGATATGCATGCCACTATACGTCTTACAGCAAAAAACAAAAAAGCAAAAAACCCAAACAAGGATAAAAAAAAAGGGAATGGCACAGCCAAAGCTCTGAAGAAATGCACCGGTTTATAAATGAGACGTCAAAAACAAAGCAATAAAAAAGGGGAAGAGAATGTCTATGAATAAGAGCAAAAAATACTGTTAGCCTATTCGCACGTGGTATAAAAAAAATTAAGTTCTTTCACTTCAGTCAGTGCAACAGATGGTACACACGGGCAGGCCAACTGTTACAGCAAAGCTCAGTTCCCTTAGTCCGCAGGAAGACTGAGTACTCAACCTGCCGATCTCATGACGTTAGTCAGGAACCACTCCTAACTGATCGGCACTGGGCAAATAGAGGTTTGCGATCTGCAACGTGACACTTGCGAGTCGCGACAGTGCAAAAGAGTGAAGCGCCTGCTATTGATTGATCTGGCAGCTACGTTCATGAATGATCGTTTGTGATTGCGAGTATATAACAATAATGCTTACAGGATTGACAGGTGCACTTTTGTACGTGTGTTATATTCTGGTATATATTGCGTTGAAGCAATAGCATGGAGGTCGCGCATGTCGCATCGGGCGCCTTCCCTTACGCCAACGTTTTGTTGTGTCACGCCAGGTCAGTGACTAAAGAAGTGAGCTTTCCGTGTCGTTTGGTGCACGAGTTGGGATCGTCCTCCTTTCTTATCGCTTAAGTTTCACAAAGTGAGCGCGCAGATGGACCATCTTCTCAACAGAGCAACAAAACGTTACAGTAATACGCTTCCGCTAACTGCAGGAAGCGTGATGTCAGTCGGCCACTAGATCGTGATAACACATAATAAGCGGGACATATATCCATCGGCGTGATGATGGGGAAGAGAGAAGGGAGCGTCAGGGGGGTCCTGACTCTTAGGTCGAGCCGGGGGGGGGGGGGGGACACCCTTTGAAAGTGTCCCTCCTCGAGATTTAGCTTCGAGCACCACATTTGCATAGATTGACTCTTAAATACAGCACAACTCACTACAACACTGCACTATTCCCAATAGGTATACACGACAATGTATGAAGCTCAAGTTAAACAAAAGCTGTAGTGGATGTGCTATAGCATTTGCACTTCATTGTTTAACCCGAATGACATGGTGACACGATGGGAGTGAAACTTCATTAAACCCAAATGACATACTTAGTAAAAATATGCCAGAGGTTCTTTACGAATTGAACTCATGCAAAACTGTACTTCAACAACGTATATTGACTGCTCATTGCGGTTAGGACCGGTGACGAGGCTTATGACTGATTAATTTTATATGGAGGCATTACTTTAATTTGTGCGCTGTTAGAAATAGTAAATCCTATACTTATGCAAACGAACCCGTCTTGACGCAATGTGTGTCCCCCATGGTGTCCCCAATTATGGATTTACGGTAATCAGTTCAGGAATTCGAGGGATTACACTGAGTGAGAAGAAACTGTCACATTGTTTTTGTATGTCATTTGGTGAAAACTTATCACCATCGAATTGACTGGAATGATGGAACACGAATGTTTTTGTTTTCCCGTGTTTTCATAAAGTTTTTCCGCCATTTGATGTTGGCAACACTACTATTTTTGCGTCGAAGCCAAGACGAGTCAAAGTTTAACCGAAGTCGCACGGGGCAATTCAAAATAGCCGCACTTATTTGAACGGTGCGTTTGATAGGGAAAGGTACAGTAATGTACTCTCTACTTAACATCGAATATTGTTATTTAGCGCTACGCGTCGCACTTTTACTGTTCAGGGAGCTCAAGGGAAAACTTAGACTATATCACTCGCTGAAGTTGCTGTTCAGGCACATCTGGTCAGTAAAAGGTGGTCTTGTGGTCCACGTCCGATGGCCAGCGCATAAACCGCTACGGATGTACACATTGCTTTGCCAATCTGTACTTTAACTCTGTTTTAATGCAGCATGCTATCGATGCAGTTATTGTTTGCATTCCTGTATTTCTTCTGCATAGTGAAATCGTATGGGCTCCCGTAGAGGCGTTACGCTGGTGGTAGAAACCACCTAACCTGTAACGAGCGTTGATTTGTTCGTTTAGGTCATTTTGGGATGCCGGAGACCGCCATCCAGTACTCCGACAAGTACTACGATAACAAGTATGAGTACAGGTGAGAAAGCTTGTTGGGTACGTTAATTGCAAGTGCCACGTCAACAGAGCGCATCAGGCTTAAGTACGATCATTGCCCTACAAGTGAAGTTGCTGAATGCCATCGATTTCGCGATTATCGCAAGTGCTCACGGCATGAATTGATTGTGTGTGGCTTGTTGGCCAAAGGAATGCGTACTCACGTTGCTCTTATTTAGATTGAGAATTAACGTCACCCCGTTTGCCCGCGAAAATGTTGCAGCATTGGTCGGGCTCGATTGGGATTGTCTCGTTCGAGCGAATTCACGAAAGGTATCAAATCGTGATTGGAAGAATAATAACAAGAAATGAAAAAAAAAATAGTGGTATCTTAGGAGCACCAGCGAACACTTAGCAGTAGAGAGAGTCCACGTATGATGGACGTGTGGAAGTTGAAAATTTCAACGTTATATTTAGCCAGTCAGAAGCCGTGGTGCCCGACAGAAAGCGCGACACAAGCCATCGAAATCCAAACAATCATGAAACATGGGTGAATATGTGCCGAAAAGGATGCAAAGCGAATCTCCGATCTTCACAAGAATCGGCGAGCACTTTGGTGGGTACGACAGTGCTCGGATGCGTTGAAGCTGCCATGATTGTTTGTCGCAATCGACGTGTTCGTTTCTTATTGTTCTACGCACTCGCCACAGTGTTCTAGTGGCTATGGTGTGCGACTGCTGTCCCGTTCAAAGGTCTTGGAATCGAATCCCGCTTGTGGCACCCGCATTTTTAATGGAACCAGAAATGCTTGAGGGGCACGTTAAAAAAAGCTAGGTGGTCGAATTTTACAGAGACCTTCTCTACGACGTCCTTCATAATAGCATGGTGGTTTTGGTATGTTAGCCCAAACACTTATGCTAAAACGTCCATCACCAGGCCTAACATTGTGCCAATGCTCTTCGAAACCAATGTCTTGTGCAATTGGTGCTCTACTAGGCATTTTTTGATCTGGTTATGAATTAAGTGCTGGACCATATGGTTGTGAATTTGCCAGCTTGTTTGTGAACATTTAAGGATTAACCAACACAACACAGATTATGAGCGAAATTGGGTGTCATAGCCCCTTTAAAGAACCATACATGGTCGAAATTTCTAAAGCCCTCCTATTTGGCGTCCCTCGTGATTATATCGAGTCATGGTTTTGGGATGTAAAATCTCAATCAATTATGAATTAATCCCTGCGCATGACAATCCCCCCCCTTTTTTTTTTTCAACAACCCATAGACATGTGATCCTGCCACCTGAGCTGGCCCAGTCTGTGCCCAAGACCCACCTAATGACCGAGACCGAGTGGCGCAACCTGGGGGTGCAGCAGTCTCTTGGCTGGGAGCACTACATGCTTCACTTACCCGGTGAGTGGTCCTTACTTGTTGGTCCACAATGAACAGCCACTTAGAGGAACTGACAACAGATTTTTCATGAGTTTTTTAAGGCCTAACGGTAAGTATTCCTTTGGTATTGGTTATACCTGCAGTGGTTTATTTGAAAAGCATGTAGATTTTTTGTAAGAAAAATTTTCTGATATGCGAAGTCATTGATGAAGTGTGAATGCCTCGTCCAGCATCGGTGAAAAGCGATGGAAATGCAGATAGCCCTGCTCGCAAACTGTTCATTACACTCAACGTTCTTCTTTCATAGGAGTGAGTGCAACTGTGGTTAACGACCTTCATTTTGAGATTTTGAACCATTCCTCAATACAGTAGACTCGCAATAATTGAAACTCTGATAATTCATACTTTTAGTTAATTCAAACAAAATTCAATTTTTTTGGTTGGCCCTCTATTTTTTTAACGTATTTAAAAGCCTCTTAATTCAAACTCCATCATTCGTTTAATTCATACTTTTTGCAGGTCCATACCGGATAATAGGGATCTGCTGCTTTCCACTACTATTTAAGAGTTCGTGTGCTTATATAACCCTAACAGTGTAAATGTGAAAAGTACCTGAGGCCTTTAAAAAAAAGGCTTTGCAAGTAAACAAATGTTTGAAACGAAGCACAGGCATGACAAATCGTGATACTTCTCAACTGGTATAGAAAGCTTTGTGCTGAAAGCACATATGTATAGCAATGAAGCAGTTGGCAATTCACGATTTATCTATAAGGTATGATCAGCAGTAGATGGCCAATAGATTTGTGGACTTTACACCTCTGCTTTTTGTTCAGTGCGTGCAGTTAGCACTTAAAAACACTTGGAAAATTTTTAAATGTGATGAAATCAATGTCTGATTATAATGTGTCATGTCACCTCACCCAGAATCATCTATCTGAGAACTTCTGATATTTCCAATTCGAACAAAATTCAGAGGTCCTTTTGAGTTTGAATTAATGAGAGTCGACTGCATAATGTAAAAAGCAGGTAGAATAAGTTTTCTGATCACTGGTTGTCACGTAGAGTCTGTTTACCACCTCGCGAGCCAGGCGCTCCAGGTACTTCTCCAACTCTTTGGCAGGTGCCGCTAGGTGCTCAGCTAACAACTTTATTCTGCCACTTCGGTGCTTCGTAACGTATGCCGAGCAAAGGCGGCACCACTGTTCTACTCGGTACAAATCAAGACTCATTTGCACAATATTAAGTTGGAAAAGATTATAGTGATAAATGTGTACTGCATTTCAGCTCCCGTAGAGATACAATTAACGGCATGCACCAGTAAAAGATCACGTGATGGCCATCATATGCATCTTTGCTTTCTGACTGTGTGGGGCGCCAAAAGTCATTTACCACGACTTCAGTGAAGAAATGAAATTCTAAGTCTTTGTTTAATAAGAAAGACAAAGTTCATTCTATCCAATATAGCAGACAGTAATTACATTAGTGAGAAAATCTCAATTCGCGTTCTCAGCCATTGCCTGTACTTTTAAAGGATACATATGCCAATTTTTGAAGCTGAATTTACTCCATTGTATAACTCGGTACACATGGACCAAGTTGATAAGATATATATATTTTTTTATAATTAAAGTCAATTTTCGCATCGTGCACTCTCTGACATTGACGCTAGTGTGATGTCAGGCTACCATGTAAATTTTAGTGTCTTTATGCATCATTAGGCTAGTTCTGGTGAAGTCAGGCAGAAAAACATACAAAATTGCTACTTGTGCATTACCAAAAGTGTTCACAATGATCGCATGTACGTCAGTAGTGGAGCAACGCAGTACAATGGCTGTGGAAACATCGCAATATCTTGTATGAGCGTTTGATAAGAAGCCCAAACAGCGGTGAGGCATTGGAGTACAGGAGGAACTGAAACTAGCTTTCAGAAGCATGTTGCTGAAAATTTTTGTGTTGGTCGCCCTTTAACGGGAGGGTCTGATTAAAGACTGAGGTGATAGCTGGTGGGCCAAAAGGTAGGCATAACTTTTATTAAGGATAGTACTTTTGGATGTAACAAACTGACTTCACCCCTGATGAGATGTGGAACCAACTTTTGAAGACATCTCATGGCCCGATTTTGCTTGAAACACTGATAGTCGGTGACTGGACAAAAAAAAAAGAGGGAGGGGGGACATAAGTACGAAATGTACAAATTAGTAAATGGAATTCGGTAAATATGAACACTGCATTAGTTTTGCTTTCCAAAAAAGTTGCTTATTCTACGTCTTTACACTATACGGATAATGCTATTTGCAGTACTGCGATGCAATCTTTGTGTAGCCTTTTAAAAACAGACGTCAGTTTCATGTAGTGGAGCATATCCTCTAAAAATGCTAGTGCGACACATCATTTGTCCATTGCACTGCTTTGTCGATGGTGTATTACGTTTGCTTTCACTCTCAATTTGAGGGAGCACATCGTAGAAGAGGCATTGCATGCTATTGCAACGATGACGCAAAGCTTGAGGTTAACGAGTGCTTGTAAAGTTGCCAGCTGAAGTACTTGGTAGTGTTGAAGATCGTAACAGAACAGAAAGACCAGCTATGGCAAGCATGTTTTCAAGGGTTTGAAACTAAAAATTCTTGTAAACCTAATTTAGGTGCACATGAAAGACCAGCTGTAATGGGCTGTGTTAAAAAGCCTGCTTTCAGTTACTGTAGATGTAGCCTCCATGTAAAAGCTATGTTTCATATATGAGGTAGATGAATCACAAAAGGCTCGCAGCGGCAGATATTTCTTGGGACTGTAAAGCATAGCGTGCTGAAAAAAGTCAGTGACGTGCTAGGTCTTGTGCCATAAGGCCCATAAATGTTAAACACCAGGGACACAATCTTGTACGAGTTCTATAATAGACCATTCATGCTTACAGTAGTGATAAATTACAGTACTTAAAAATGCAGCAGTAATAAATTATCATTATCTGAAAATGTGATTGTTAACTTCAGGAATAGTAATGAGTTAATTATTAAAAGAAAAAATATTGTGCCATTGCACCAATGTCAATAGGTCGATGTGTTGTCAAGGGGTTCAAAGTAGTATTTCATATCCTGGCCTCATTAGGGCAACAAAAGTTCTTGAAATGCATCATGTTTAGCCTTCAAACATAAACTTTGCCTTATAGTAAAGATTAACGCCTTCTCAGTGAGTGTGTGTCTATACTCTGTTTCGCCACTGTGGTTCAGCATTACCTAAGCGGTGGGGTGTAACAAAGTCGCACGCATGCGCAGCGAAACATACTCCCAGATATATTTAGTGCCTTAAAATTGACAGGGTGGACTGCAGTTGGCATTTGTTTGGTGCGTGTTATGCCACATTGATTCGTGATATGTTTATTTCTTGCATTTAATTAATGCAGATTAAATTATTTGTGTTGGTTACTGCTGGTAACTGTGTGTACAAATCAACATGGCAGCACTCGTGCAGACACAACCGCCGGCTTCGATCCAAACTTGCACTTGCTACACGCCCTCTGTACTGACATCAACAAATAAATGGTGAAATCAGTCATCGATTAGTTTCATCTTGCTCCGAGGATAAAGCATCAGGTACATTTTGTCATTATTACCGAGATACGCTGCTTGGTCAGCTGCACCTGCTAAGCCTAACACTCTGAGGCACTGCTTAGTCTGTGTCTTTAGACTAAGAACGCTGCATCTCCAATAGATCGAAACCTGGTACAGTGTTTCTTGAACATCGGATCCTCCGTCAGTGGAAACAAAAAAGAGAGAAAAAAAGTGTTGCACCGGGAGACACAAAGGAACGCATCGATGGAGAAGCAGTCATACAAAAGCCACGAACAGCATCGGAGAGAAGAGAAACAGCCACTCAAAGTGAAGGCATCCTCTGGCATAAGCGTCTACCGATCTTCGGGAAAGCAACAAATCCACGCTTCAAGTTCCTGGTGTGGTTGCTTGTTTCACAGTTTTATTGTATGTTTAAGTTCATAAGCCAGCCATTATATCTGCATCGAGCGTGTATGGACAGATCGGCAAGCAGACGCCGTGAAGGCTTTGAGCAGACGACATGGGGCAGATGAATAAATGTGGAGGAGCGAATCGCCCTTTTTATTGGCTAAGAGGCCCTGTAGCTTCGACAGTGCTGAAGGGAACTTTTGAAACAGAGTACTATAGACATTGGCACCGGTAGGTATTCTTTTTTGCGCCTCTTTTGGGTTATGAGATGCTCTCTCATAGTAAAAGGAATGTTTCCAGAGTCTACTAATACAGATGAAATGTTTTTTTAATGTCCCTTAGGTGAACAATCTTGGTTTTTCTTTTTCCTTTTTATAGCATGGTGTCTACAGCAAAAGTTGGACACATAAGCTTCATCTTTAAGGGTCAAGCGGGGTGTTGTTATAAACATGAGCCTTATATTTTATTGCACAATCATGGGTGGGCAGCTTCATCTGGCCGTAACGCATGTACGAGCAGTTAAATACTGCTCAAGAAATTCGCCAGGAGCTGCGATGATGTCAGCGCAAGCCTTCAAGTTACGAAGCACTGGCACTTGCCGTCATTCACCGAGTCGCCCTCCATTCAGCCTCAATTACTGAGCCATTGTAGCTGTTTGATAGCATGTTTCGTCTCACACCTGGGAGGTCAGAGTGTAATTCCTATCCCGACCCAAACTTTCTTTTCAGCTCAATTTACTTAGTTTGTAGAACCTCCCTCAAGAAACACGGCATATATCCCAGCAAGTTTTGACCTGTTTTTAGTGGTTGCATCCAACAGGAATTTTCGCTCGTGCTAATGACACCGAATTTGATACCGGAAATCAGTAGCATATTGGCAGCACATGGAAGTGCTTCAGACAATGCTACCCGTGGTTGTTATGTACATGTACATACTTGAAAAAATATAAGTGCACTATAGACGAGACACCAGAAATGAATTCCACTTCGTTTCTGGTGTCTTGTCTTTAGCGCAGTTATATTTTTTCAAATATGTCTTACCAACTAGCCCCCCAACATACACTTCGAGATATACGTACACACGAGAAATAAATTCACTGGCTACGATTTACAATGTCTTGTATCAGGTTCGCTCGCTATAACTGGCTGATTTCAGTGTGCATCAACTCTGTATAGTTTATGCTATTGCTTGTTTCAGTGGATAAATTGTTGCTTCTTGTAGTTTTCCTGTCATTATAAGGGACAAGAGGGAGCATGTGAAAGGTGCTGACTGGCGGACTTCTTTTATTTTTTTCAGAGCCCCATGTGCTTCTGTTTAGGAGGCCCACCAAAGAAATGTAGACCAAATCAACTGCATTGCTGGTGATACAAGGCAGCTGGGGACATCAGTGACATAAACATGCATTTGACCTACTAGCTTTTTTATTTCTTGCCCCGCCACTGTGGTGTAGTGGCTAAGGTACTGGGCTGCTGACCCGGAGGTTGCGGGATCGAATCCCGGCTGCACCACCTGCATTTCTGATGGAGGCGGAAATGCTGTAGGCCCGTGTGCTCAGATTTGGGCGCACGTTAAAGAACTTCAGGTGGTCAAAATTTCTGGAGCTCTCCACTACTACATCTCTCATTATCATATGGTGGTTTTGGGACGTTAAACCCCACATATCAATCAATCATTTCTTATTTCTTGCACAGATGAAAAAAGAGGAATGCATGTTTTATTCTGTAACCTTAGTCTTGGCCACTTTCTTGTTTGTGGTAGGTAGCTTTAGGAAACTTGGAACCTCTGCATGATGCACTGCAGTGCACAGCAACAGAGTTTTAGAAAGAAAGGTTATTATTTTTCGTTGCGATTACCATGTATGGAATTCCAGAAGTTTTAGTATTTTTTGTCTCTTGCTCAGGGTGCCCAAGCAGGCACATGTTACCTATCAGATTTTGTGCCGAGACTGTTGTCTATAAAATTTTCTTTAGTTGTGGCAAGTCCTCCATTGGACCAGCTAGACGATGCATTAACTGCCGAATGAGGTAGCATGCTAATAATACTGGTAAATGTAATGGTGTATTTCTTCTAACACTGGGTAAGTCTTGCAGATATGTGTCGTGCTTTGTGGAATTTATAAATAATCGGAAAAATCAGAGACCAAACAGTGGAAAAATCTCTAAAAGCATTTTATATGAAAAGGGTTATGGGCTGCTTGTGCAGTGACACATTGAATTTGTGTTATATAATCAGAATTTTGCATTTTTCACGGACAGTTTCTTTTTTTATACTCACAACTGGGGCCTACTGGTTGGTTATGATGCTTGACTTCTAATCCAGAGATCATGGGATTCAATCACGACTACGGAGACCATATTTCGATGGAAGCAAAAAGCTAGAAGCTCGTGTAATTAGATATAGGTGCACATTAAAGAACCCCAGATAGTTGAAATTTCCAGAGATGTCCACTACAGCATCAATCATAATTACAATGGATGCTTGGTAAACTGAAATCTCCTAAATTAAACAGCTGCTTACGTGGTATAAGTGCTCTAATATTATTTGTTTCGTACCAGAGTGCTGCATTTAAGTTCACCTTAGTAAACGGAACTTCTGTTAAACGGAACATATTTTCTTGAACTCTTCAAGTTCAGGGACAAAAAACCTTAACAACTAGTATTAGCTTTCGTGATGACATGGTTGAAATTACACTTACGACTACTGCGCCTTCTTGGAAATTCACTTCGTTTTCTACCTTTCACCATTAATAAACAGTTTGTAGTTAGGGCTCGTCTGTTTCTTCTCTGCCCTTTTTTCTGAGAGTGTGCAAATATTCAAAGTTATGAATATTTGTAGACTAGCATTCTCTATTCGATTCGATTTGAAAGATTTTTGGTATTCAAGCGATTCAAACTTCCCAAATACAAATACAGTCAACATCAAATTAACGGCGGCCCTCTTCAGATTTTTAATATGCTTCACCCCAACGCAAAGGCGTATTGCGGCAAAGCTTCCCTTCAAGCTCTGCTGCGAGAATGAGTGCTGTGGTTGTCAACTCGAGAAAATGCTGGTACCAACATGGAGATCATATATGCAGCAGAGTTCATAACTCAATTAATGCTGTTTTGCACCTGAAATTTGAGCAGGAAATTCTGATATTTTGGATACTAAAAGTTGTTATGATCATTTAAAGTTTCTGACGTTCTTGAATGTCGACATCTCAGTTGAAAGATGAGGAGAGGCTGAGGAAACATCCTCTTTGCCTTTCACATGTTAAGTGACCTTGTAGGTAACGCTTTGGTAGCACCAAATAATGTGCCTAAGTACAATGCAGCCTCTGCACTGCCTCATTCTTAATTAGACAACAAGGGAACACCACCCCTACTGCGCTTCACTGAGCTAGCTTTCATGTTGCTATCTCAAAAGCTCGTTGGCTGCACATAGCGAGGGGGTTCCAGCTAACTACTTGGACGAGGACGGAAAGACAGACGAGACGCACGGCTGGATCTCCCGTCTTTCGGTCCTCGTCAATGTAGTTGGCTGGAACATTCTCGCTTAGAGGTCCTCAACAACATTTTCCTTCCACAATTTCGCTTTGAAGTATTTGAAAAATATTATAGAAATATTCAAAACATTTGTGAAATATTGAGTTAGATTCGCACTCACATTTTTAATATTCAAATTCATTTTGCACCTAACATATTGCTATACGGACAGCTCTACGTTTTTGCCATGCGAGTGATGACATGTTCAGTAAATGTAAATATCCAGCAGTTTAGCGATTCCACATGAGGCTATTAAGTTGTAGGCTGCGAGGTACACTGTGTTTTCTAGCATACATTTTACCCCAGCCCAGCAGCGGCTATTGCTATACAGAAGTAAATTCGTCTTTTTCTTAAAGCTGAATGAAGGTTACATGAATTGCAATAGCCGATTTATTTATACAATGAACTCTCACTTGTACGAATGTCAGTTAAAGAAATATATCAGAATAGTAAGCTTTTAAAAAATCCGTTGCAGTTTTCTTATGCATTCTATGCAAAAATCTTTCAGCTAGATTACTTTTTGGAATAGGGAACATTTCAGTTAAACAAGCCTGACCTGTGGACCCAGGCTCATTTTTTAGATCAATGAAGTTTTTCTCTCTGCTGCACCGCTGTAGCTGGTGTGTGCCTACCCCAAATCAATGATTTACCGGCAGCAGTGCGTACAGCACCATCGAGACAAAGTGGCTGTACGGGAGACGAGAATGAGCCACATTCACTTCAGTATTTGGGCAAAACCATCAGATGTGAAAATTGTTTCCAGTGTTGGTCTGGAACCAAAAGAAGAAAGGCGCAATGAAGTTGTAATAGCTGAGGTGCATTCGAATCCGATCTCTCTAGCCGTGCCTGTAGGATATATTAGAAAGTTTGGATACTGCATATCATAGCAGCAAGCTATGTCAGAAGCAGTGCACAGAAATTTAGGCTCTTTATACAGGTTATCTCTTCCTGCACTTGATAGGCACTAGTCCAGATGAAAAAAATTACAATATTTTCTAAATAAATTGCACCTCGTACTTTTAATTTGATATCTGCTATGCCCAATGCTGTTCTGTATTCTAGTGAATATTCAGTTAAGTGGTTGGGTCCCTTGAAGTTCACTCAAGTGAGAGCTCACTGTATTCAGGAAAGATTAACGAGATAACAGAGACAGCGTGCTTTGACAGAAAATTTGAAGCAACGTTGCAAACTATATGTGATGGTAATGTGTGCTTCCCGGCAAGCAAACATAAATGTTGTACTACAGATGTGCACACCTCAACAGAAGTATATTCCAGAGCCACAGGTCATGTGGGTGATGACGTGCACAAGACCTCCATGTCAAAAACTTGTGATGTGCAGCTACGATGCGATGGCTGGTGAAACGTATTGAGAAGAGAGACTGTTTCTTGCTGTGTCTGTTGGAATGAATATCCACAGGTGTCGGCAAGCAATTTCCTTTTTCAAAGGTAAAAGAAGCATTTCTCTTGTGCACTTGTTCGTGCAAGTTGCGCCACTTTTTGTTCACAATAAGGGGGAACACTCGTGTTTTATTCATTGTCTTACCCTACTGCACCTTGCCACCGACATGAGCAGAAACAACCCATTAGGTTGTTAGTGCTTACTCAATCAGCTTTTTTTAAAATTTATGCTTGAGCGATTCATTAATAGGCTTCATGCTATGCCTGTATAGATCAAGCTGACGAAGGCGGCATCCAATAAGCATTGGTAGCAGATGAAACAGACATGCTCAATAATTTTTTATTGCAATGAAGGCACGAATGGCAGCTTGATCTTGTACACCGAAGAGCACTAATTAGCTAAGCATGACAGTCGTCAGCAAGATCGCCTCCCCTGTATCAGCATTATCACCAAGGGCCGCAGCATTAGCAGAGTGGCCAAGGTAGATTTCAGGGTCCACCTGTTGATCATGCATTTAGACTCTCAAACAGTAGTACGAATTTGTTTCATTAGAATTTTTCTGCAGGGCATTTCAGAACTCCTGCAACAGAAGATGGCAGGCATCTGTAATACCTGTGAAGTTGTACCATAGCAGCATCTGCTGTAAAACATCAAAAGAAGTTTCACGAGAAGTTTTTTGGATATTTTTTAATTCTTGATGAGGGCAAAAATGCTGTAGGCCCATGCGCTCAGATTTGGGTGCACCTTAAAGAACCCCAGGTGGTCAAAATTCTTGGAGCCCTCCACTGTGACGTCTCATAATCATATGGTGGTTTTGGGACGTTGAACCTTACATATGGATCGATTACTTTTGGATTCAAAGCTTACTCAGCTGAGTTCAGTTTCTGACACATAGTTGGCCACTGCCAATCTTAGGTCTTAACATGTAATTATTCACTGACCGATAATAGCCTTTTTTCTGCTTAACTTCTTTGCACTTTTCATCTTGCGTGTTCTTCTATATCGCTTACACTAACTGATAGCCATGACACATAGACTATACTGTGATATTTGATTGATTACGAAACACCAGTACACTGGAGAAAGTGGGCAAGGTTTTCGGGTGCCAGTTAATGTTCCCTTTGGTACACTCAGCATTGAAAGCATCATTGCCTGACAAAACCAAAGAAGTCTTGGATTCTTTAAAGAAGCCACACTCCTAATAAAGACTATTTACATAGCAGAGAGGAGTACTGCAGTTCAGTGAGTAAAAGAAAATAAGATTTCACGTTCGTAGTTGCATATCTTTAACAGTCTGCACAAAACAAAAAAAAAAGCTATGGTGAATCGGAGGAACTATAACAGGGGTGAATTCTGAAATTGATTTTGCTTAACCCAGTGTACAAAGTTGAATTCGTTGACAGTTGGTATTAGTGAGGAAAAGAAGGGAACAAAATTGGAATGTTACGTTATCATGGTGTCTACACACCTACGAAGCCTTGTATTAAGAATGAATTTGGGGCCACAAAGAAGACAAAGATGTGTTCCTACAGCTAGTTTGTCTCCAGCTTGTTAGTTTTTCACTCTACTTTTCTGGCACCATTTGCAGCCATCCTCCAAATAAGTTGCCTCGGTTTTCACGTGCCACTTATTTTGTTTCCATGGCTTTCGGTCTACAAGGGCAGACACTTTTCAGGTTGTCCTTAAAGGCAAGTATAAATGAGTAAATGTAATCATGCTACAAGCATACTAATGATACGGCTGGTGTCAGTAATGCAGTACGTCTTGATGAACCACAAGTCGCACATGGAACACAGTTGCACGTGCACTCGGTTCTCATACACCATCTTGAATAGTACAAAGCGATTGCTATGTTAAAAACTTTTGCCATACAATGCACAAAGAGTGCGCTTCTCCAGTTTCCTGCAGAAATATTGTTTACACTTGACTGTCCTGCAGGTCAATATATTATTGTACACAAATGTCAATATGCTGCCACTGAAATGTTAGCATTTGGTCATTTGCTTCTGGTATTTAGTTATGTTAAATTTTTTATGAAGTTCACTTATGTTTGCTTTAAAGTGAACATGATTTGCAGCGATAAATAGTGTACAAGATAAAGATAAAAGGCCACAAGAGAGACATTTTTCAAAGTGCTACACAGGTTTATTGAAATGCTACATTGCTATAGTAAGCGCATTTTTTTTTTTGTTGTCGTGTGGCAGGTTGTGTTGCAGTAATCTTCAATTCCTCCTCGTTACTTGATCTTTGCAATAGGTGCAACACACATTGATGGGCCATGGCCAGCTTCTTTACTTTCTCATATACTGGGAGTATGAATATTTCAATAACTGTTGTGTATTCTCATATTACTCCAGCACACATTCCTTTTTCATGATGTTCTCCTGTGTCACGTACACACCGAGTGAAGTTTGTTTTCCCCATCATGTTTGCTTATTTTTGACCAAACGGCAACAGCTTACATTTATAATATTGTGACATTATAATTTATTGCAGAAGATGAATACTAGGGTCTTAGCTCGAAAAAATGCATCTCAAGTAGCAATGACTTCAAACAGTGTTAATAAATATTTACTGAAGTTGTTACTCAGCCTGCAGAGTTATGCAATGTGCTCATATTGTGTAAAACTTAACGCAGTCATTTCCAAGAGAATCTTAAACGATTTTTAGCATGTAGCAAACAGTGACCGCAATGCTGAGCTGTCTGAAGGAGAGCACAAACGGTGCATAATTAATGGCGGTCTTGATAATTATCTTTCGTAAGGACAACGTTTAATGGAAAAACTTAGGTGTAAGCCACTCTTGTAGGGGTGTTTCAACGAGGTGACGAAATTCTCCGCAAGAAAACAATACTGAAAATTAGAAACTCGGTCCGTTTCACTGTTGGCACCTACTGTGTCGCAAGATCGCTTCATTGGCTCCAAAGTGCAGCAAACGCAAGGGAAATCAAATGGCATAGTTTCGCGAACAAACATTGAACAATAGTCGTCTCGGTTACTTCAGACGGTCTAAGCGCGCGCCGATTCTTCCGGCAAATACGTCCTCAAGTTTCCACCGCTTCTAAGGAAACAAGATTGGGGTGAAATGAAATCCCCTGCTCGGGTGAAACAATGCTGTTTTGCAGCGATCGTCTTCTGTCGGCTGGAGCTTTCAACTCAACAACACACATCTACCAAGATTGTTGCTGTGCGGGCACCGAGGTTTAAATTTAGTCCTTACATATGGACGAGCGGGCACATCGCTGACTGTCGGCGTTTGCAACACGCGGATGCGAGCGTCGCCTACGTCACCACGGCCGTAGCGTCGTAGTAAACGAAGCACTAAAGAGAAAAGGGCAATTGCTTTTACCCTTGGAGGGAAGCTCATGATATCATCAACGCAGACCACTCTGCAGCCAAATATCGCCCATATGGCATTACCTCTCGCTCATTGGCCGTAGTAGGTGACGTCAGTGTTTCCTGTGTGCACAAGCTGTAAACGCACAGGCCCTGGGCTAGACGGACCCACGAGCTGCCAAGGTGAGTCGAATACGTGCTTTTAGTTGCTTTCCTGGGAGTTCGATGCACTTGCAACGGAGTACGAGCAGCGGCTACAATTTGTTGCACTCGCTTTAACGTTCGTAGCATTCGCGAGCACTGCACCTATTAAGGTTATTTTTTGGCCACCGAGAATAAACAATGTGAAAGACCCGTGGGTGCACGGCTCGCCAATCGGATGACAGAAATTCTTTCTATGGGTGGCACGTGACCTGCGTGAACCAATGATGAGCCAGCACAGTACTAGGTAACCACTCATTCACCATTTTTACAGGGCTTGGTTATGCTGTGCACAATCGAAGTATTTTTTGTTTCGTCCCGTTTTACTAGCACAGTGACATGCTTGGATACTAGCCTTCATTACCATCCGCGAAGGTAAGCCTAGACAATTTTCGCCAGCTCAAACGAGTGTCATCCGGTAGTGGCCTGTGTGTCATTGTGCGTGGTTGCTACTTGTGATGACATTTGTGCTGTGTTTACGGTATTACATCTAATGGTAATTGCATTGGATTTATGCTGTTCTGCGATCGCGTAACGCTTACTAGTTTATTGATCTTGAATGTGCACTGGAGGTATTTGCATCCGCAACGCGCAAGTGTGCAATTGAGACTTGTTCTAGCGTGCCCCCTCTGCGCTGGCGAGTGCACGCAGCTAGGGAGAAACCCATATCGTAACGCGACAACTTTCGTGCCGTTTTGGCTACCTCTCTTTGATTGCATTTGCATGACATTGCCTCAAGCTTCGTGAAGTGCGAATAAACAATGCTCTAATGTCGTAGTACAGCGTGCAAGGCTGTTTTGTCAGCTCAGCTGGCAGTTCCTATCGCTGCTCGAGCCCTTGTTTTATTTGTTGGTTGCCTGCGTGCGGATATGGGCCCGTTGTATAACACCTTGTAGCGTAGACACAATGCCGCTTCTGGGAATGTCGCATCTGCTGTTTTTTTTTTTTTTTCGCCGTGAATGTTCAATCGGTGGACTATGCAGTGATTTTCGCGCCCTCGTGCGCGGGGAAATTGGTGGACGGTGCGAATACGAGCGGACCAGTAGGCTTTTTTTTTTTTTTCTTTCGAATAACTCGCTCACGCGCAACGATATCGTTAACCTGTGGAGCTGGTTTCCACTTTACACGAAGCTCTCTTGAACCTTTCGGGCGTCTGAATTGTTTTCCGTGTGTAAAAACAAGAACTTTAAGCACGCGCTGGATTTTAGGAGAGCCCACGAGCGTAATTATACGCCTGATGATGTGCTCGGAGTTTGGTGCGTCGGCGTGTTTGCGGTTGTAATCGTCGTATTCCTGTTGCGTGATGTGTGCGCTTTATGGAGTGCAGCAGCCGCTGACGTTTTACAGAACAGCTCACATTGCGGCTTGCATTGCAGCCGCAATATGAGTTTAATGTTGGAGTTTCGCTTGTTGAATTCGTGGCAGCAACTCTGGGCGGGCTTTTGTTGGTGCAGTAATATTGCACCGTGTGTTAAATAAAATACGTGAATTCCGGCGTATGATACGTCTTAGCACTTGTGGAAAGCCTCAGTAAGTTTGCCTTTGTAGCGTTGAAGGGCAGAGTAATGTAATTATAAATGTGGCGGTCTCCGGGCACTTGTGAATTTTAGCGAGCTCACTGCAAGTTACTTATAATGCGCTAATGTGGGACTTTTCGGGCTGTTGTGTAGTCGTAGCTGTTGCTGTGGTGTCGCGCAGTTGCACATTATAGTGTGCACACTTTAGCTTGGGTTGGTTGAATGATAAGATACGCGCAGGAATGGCTGTTTTCATCTCTCCTGCAGCAGGTGCGAATTTTACTAGTGCCGAGTTTTCACTATTCCTGCGTGAAAGGCGTGTGTAGCATGTTACGTTCTAACGAGGGACGGGTGAGCACAATTTGCACATGTGCTTGGTATTTACAACTTTAAAATGTGCGCATAAAAATTGGTTATTTATGATAGTGTTGGTGCGTGTGGGCGCTTTAAGTGTTTATTTTTTTGTGTCCGTTCCACGTGTACTCCTTTGCATTGAAAATAGCCTTTGGCTGAAATAATCGTAGTAAACAGTTTTGTCCTGTGTTGATAGAAATTTTCAATTCCTCAAGATAATCATAAAATGTAAATATTTTCTGAAGTAGGAAATTCTTGTACCTTGCTTTGCTGCTTCTCACTCATGAAATACCAACTTTTAATCGCAATGCTGACACGCACGAACAAGAAGATTATCATATATTCTGATAGTCAATTTTTTAGTGTGCCTCCTTACAAGACGAGATCTCACAGAAAGCTTGAACCTTTATAGGGGTACTGACACCATTTTTCTGAAGTGTGTCTACGCATACAGATCTCTTGTATGCAGAGGTGGCTCTGAGAAAGTGTAAGACTCGGGAAATGCTGATGAGATATATTATCGTGATGTTAAATTAATTTTCATGTGGTGCATCAGCTGCCATGGACGCTAGCTTGACGTTGGGCTGCAGTACTGATTCTAATGACTTCGGGCAGCAGTTTGGCCAGCTGTGACGATGTCAGGCACCGAAACTTCCTGAATGACCACTTATGCATCATGTGAAAACATCAGGCCGCAAAAACATCACAATATTTTGCGTAAGCACTAAAAAGCTCATACCATGTTGTGACACCAGGGTGCAGTTAGAACTTAAACTAGCTTTTAATAACACACTGTAATTACTCTTGCAGGGTGCACGCATGCTTAGAAGTACATTTTCTAGGCTCATGAGATTTTGGCCTTCAATTTTAACCCCCCCCCCCCCAAAAAAAAAAAAACTATTTTCGTGTTGGTATCCCTTTAAGCCCTGAACAGTGGTAGAGCATTACGTTACTCTGAGGGAGCCAGTGTTCTAACTAGAGGACTTGTGTCAACCAGGAAAGCAACTGCTATGCTAGTGCTTGTGTAGAAATGATGCTAAGAAAGGCTGTTGCTTTTCTGACAAAGAAAAACCCTCTGTTGAAATGACATTTTAGGGCCAACCACTGCTCATCAGGCAGGCCTTTAAGTACATCATAATTGGAAAATAAAGTTAATATGGCTCCTTCTCCACCTTCTCTTTCATTATTGAACTTATTTTAAGTTGTGCCACATCATCTTCATTACTAGTAAATCAGTTTTCCCAACATAACATGTAACCCATCTAAACTAATTTCCCAGTTTTCTCTCTCTGCTGTTGTTCAGGCTGAAATCTGTAGTTTTTTCTTAGTACTTACCTTATTTTCATGCAGGTGAAAGTGGCCATGCCTCAAGAACTTCATGGCATCATCAGGAACTAAGCAGCCACCATGAAAGACCATTGGCTTGAGTGCAAGGTTTGCAGCCCTGGATCCCTTAAGGCTACTCAACTGTGTTCCTTCAAGTCTTTCAGGAGAAAGGTTATACTCCATATGGGAAAGCTTCCAGAGGTAAGCACAAGTTGTGCAGGCCAATTGTAACAAAGTGTCTAAAACCCTTGCAACCATGGAAAGAGACCTCAGTACTTACCAGGGCTCGCTTGACTTAAAGCGAAAGGCCGAAGAGAAGCTGCTTTTGGAAGGTCCCACAGTAGTGCAAAATATTGACCCTTCATACTACCGCAAGAAGTCGGCAGAGTCTGGCTTTGATGAGGATGAATCGAGGTTGGATGAAGAGTTGAAGAAGGCAGCCAGCAAACTACCCAAGAAAAGGAAGTTTGACTTCGACTTTGGTGATGCAGATGCTGTGTTTGCTGGGAGAAACAGCAGCAGCACAGCAGAACCCGTGCCTGGTGTAGATCTCCGTGATTGGAAAGGTCACAGAGTTTTAGTGCGGCTCAATGATTTGTATGTGCCAGCTGTGATTAAGGATGTTGCCAGTGACCGTGATGTGGTGGTTCAACTAGACAGCAACCAGCATTCATTGTTTCGTGTTTGCGATGTGTTTGACACAGCCCGGCTTGATGTGATAGGTGACCACAGTCCCTCACCAGGCCAGTTGACTATTGGTATCCAGTTGTGTGTACGTGTGGAAGACAATGTGTACGCAGAAGGTGTTGTGGAAGAAATCCGGTCACGCCCCCCTGTTCAGTACTTTGTGCGCTTCATCAAGAGGCCCAGTAGTGGGCCGCATGACGGCGTGTGGGTGACACGTGCGGGCTTGCGACTCAGGCAACCTCCCTGGTGGGAGGACATGGAACTAGCCTCGTCTGTGTCATCATCTCCCATGTTTCAGCGAGAGCCAGTGCCTCTTCTCACGCCACATCTAGTTGAACCCAACATGTCATCTCTTCCACCACAGCAGCCCATAATTCAGCCACACGGCGTGTCAGTTATCACAGACGGCATCCACAGGACCATGCCAATCAATCTGGCAGGTAACCTCGAGATGGACAGAGCACTTGATTCGGTGGGTGCACCAAGAGCTCGTAAACTGACAGTGGGAAGCTCTCCTACCGCTGTTGGAGACGAAGACTCCTCGGATGACGACCTCAAGACGGGGCGCATCGAGTTCGACCCCAATCCCAGCCCGTCACGCCTCGGCTTTTGTCCAGATAACCTTACACCTCGTTCCCGACTGGCCACATCATCTTCGACAGAGATGCGTGTGTTAACTCCACGTTCCCCTGCTGCACAGCAGAAATACAAAAAAGGAGACATTGTTTCCACCCCCAATGGCATACGGAAGAAATTCAATGGCAAGCAGTGGAGACGTCTCTGCTCCAAGGAAGGATGCACCAAGGAGTCACAGCGACGTGGCTACTGCTCACGCCACCTCTCTCTCAAGGGCAAGTCCGGTACAGCTATGCGCAAAGGCAGTGCACCAGCAGCAACGTCATCGAGTCAGCAGCCCCCTTTCCCCGCTAATGCAATGCGCGCAGGCACTGGGAGGGAGTGGGAGGAGTCGTCACGTGAAAGCATCAGCGGCAGTCCTGGTGACAGGGCAAGCAGAGTGCAAGGCCGTTTTGATATGGACGAGACTGAGGCTGCAAACATGCTGGTTTCGCTCGGAAACTCGCGGTCAGCCACGCCGTCATCCTCGGCAAGTCCACCAGGCAGACCCGAGCTCTTTGCGCCTATCCACCATGCCGCTTGGCCCCCCGATACCCATTCCCCAGAGAGTGTCTTCCGGCCAACCACAGTGGTTGTGCACAGGCCAAGGGTGGTGAAGACCTCGGAGCCCGTCTCGGTGATTCAGCACTCCCTGCCTCCTGAGAAGCTGATTGGCGAGCCTCAGACCACTGCAGCCCAGATGGTTTTGCTCCAGCAGGCACTACAGCAAGGCCGTAACTCCTTAAGTGAAGCGCTGCCTACATACAGTGCGATACAGGTGGCACCACCTAAGGACGTGCATTCTGGTGTGAACGGGCAGGTGGCAGTTGTCTTACAGACACCACAACAACAGCAGCAGCAGCAGCACCCAAGTCCAGCTCACCTCCTGCCTGTCATGCCTGTCATAACCTCCAATGGAGAAGCACAAAAGGATGAACGTGCCTTAGATTCATCTGGAAGTGGTGAGTTTCAAATATTCTAATTTGCATTTTGCGCCACTGTATGGTGTCATTAATAACCTTTACTGCATCCTTCTTTGCAAGTGTGAGAAGCAACAGCCAAATTTTTTCATGTTCAAACATCTGGCTGCTGGCCTGAACTTGTAGGTAAAGTTGTTATGAGTAGTAGTAGGACCTAAACTTAATTAAGTCTGTTGTGACATTGAACACTAAATTTCACCATCTCCTCCTTTCAAGACTCGTTAAGGACAAGAGACAGACAAAATGTCCTCCACTTACAGTAGAAAAACCAAAATAGTAAAATGACTATCTATTCTAGGTGTTGCGGTTCTCATCGTAACATTTCAATTGAATGTGAAAAGCATGTCCTCGTAATGGTTGTTGCTATGAGCAGTTAATTTCAGGCATGGAAATGATCAATCCTGTCAAATAATTGTAGCCTGTCTGGAAAGATTTAGCCCTGCATAAAAACCATTGCGGTCACAGGAAAAAAATTGGAGTTATCTTTGCTGCTGACAAAATGTAAGTCTTGTACACTATTCTAGTTTCTGAAAATGTGCAGCAATGAAAATAAGGTGGCGTATTCATACATTGCCATCATTCACACTCATCTTGCGGGTCTGTGAAATCTAGCCTAAAGGGTACCGACAAAAAATGTTTGCATGTCATGTGTTTCTCTGCAGTACTAAGGAACTTTGATAAGGCACTTATTGAAAGTGGAAACCATGCTTGCTTGAGCATATGACTTGATTCTTTGGTGATGTTTCTGTAGCCCCCAGTCGCAGCGTCTGTTTGAGGGGGTGCGGAGAGAGGTAGAACCAGGTTGGTTTCTGTAAACACAACTGGCCATACGACCAGACAAATAAATGCTAGAAGGGTTCACAAGGTTTATTTGTGGAAGGTTTATTTGTGAAATAGTGCACTAGATATTGTGTTAAGATGTTACTGGATTTTTCAACGGGTACATTTAAAGCGAGCACATGACTATTTTTTCAGCCCTTATGTACTGTGCTCTTAACCGGGTTTTTTTGTGTCTTCAAAAGTGTAAACTGATATTTATCAAGCTGATTAATTTCTGTACACTAATACCGGCAGCAGAGCATGCGGGGAAAAAGTTGCGTGGTTTCACTCGGGCATTCACATTTGTGCACTGTTTAGAAACAATATTCATTTATAATATTGTTTATGTTTGTATTCATTTGTTGTATTCATTTGTATTCATTTAGAATATGTTGTATTCATTTATATGTTGTATTTATATGTTGTATTCATTTAGAATATTGTATATGCATTTTAGAAACAATATTTTTACTGCAAACCATGCCCATTGCTTTTACAAGGACAATATTTTGAATCCTTAGTTCATGCTTATTCTGATAAAAAACTCCACTTTTATGTGGCCTACATGTTAAAAGGACTGTTCTGCAACCTTTGTGGAAGCTTACACACATTGAAGAACTTTTTTGAGCTACATTATTATTAATTTTTTGCAATCATTGGAGCTGTGCTAAATTGCAAGAGCATTTGTATTTTATCATGGCCATTTTTTGTCATTTACACAGCCATAAATTTATTGCATTCTGCACCAGAGAATTAGTCTCAGTCATGTACGTACATTGTTGCTACATTGTGCTTCTGCAAGGCCACTGCTAAGCTGGTACATATGATATTAAGAGTTTCCTGCGGTGCCTCAGCTTTTTCTGCACTATGATGCCTTTTTTTTTTCCAGCATCTTGTACAGCGTCTTGTAATTTTCGCTTGTGGAAAGGATTGTTTTGCACAATGTTGCATACCAGGTGATGAATGTTGCGTATCACCAAGAACTTAGATTTCTACTAGGTTTTGTTAACTTGTTAGTTAGCAACAAGGGACGTGCTTTTCCGGCATGTAAATTTCGTTGCAATAACTGTGGTTGGCCAAAAGCTCCCAGCGCTGTCTGTAAATGCTTTCTGTGTTTAGCCAGCTGTAGGACAACTACACTCGTGAAGTCCAGCTGGCTTCTCTGATGCTGACCAGATTGCACCAGCGGTAGTGTGTAAGGGCATCATCTTCAGGTTTATAGCAAGCACTTTCCGGCCTATGCCTTTAGCTCTGTCTTGAAAGCTCTGCATGACTATTTTTTATTTATGTTATTGTCTCAGGTTCTTTCCTGAACACAATACACGCATGAAGTGTTATGGCAGCAAAGTGAGGATTGGCTGTTTGATAATACACTGCCATCTGGCACAACGCACAGTTTCCTTTTTTTTTTCTTTCTTCCCCTTTTTTCTTCCCGAAAGGGCTTATGGCATGAAGTGACCGTAAAAGCTAGCATGTCGTGAGATGTTCTCTCTTGCTCTTTAATTAGAAATGTCACGGGCTTCCAGAAGGCACTTTTGCGAACGTGGCAATTGATGCACACATTGGTATGCTGTGCTTCATCGCGAGAAGGTGCTACAATCAACGCTTCGCTTCTGTTCACTTCATCGCTCATTGCTTCCTTTTTTTGTATGGTATGGAAGCGATGCATTTGCGATGTATCTAACATTTACCGTTTGCCCATGCTTGCTTGAGCTTGGAAGCACGTGTCCCATGCACTACGATAGCCGGCGTTGTCGCCTTTCTTTTTTATTGTCCAAAGCAGAAAACGCAAGCCGCTTTTGAGTTGTCACTGTTACATGCACAGTTTCTTTCTGTGTTCAGCTCAAGAAAGCCCTTTTGTCATAGCCACCGTAAGCACTAGCAGTGACGCATATGGATTCTGCGTAGTAGTTCCATTAATTTTATTTATTTGTCTAGTCTTTGAAAGCACGCCGCCGGGGCTATGACTGTCAAAGGGCAATCCGTTTTCCAGAACACAATGAAAAGTGTGCTTGCGTCGTAGTCTTCGTCGCACTTGGGTTTTGGATGCATCTTCTCTGCCTAGATTGCAGAGGAGGCGACTGCTTTCATAGAAGACATAAAAATGGTAACAGCGTAGAGAGCTGTATTCACTCTTTCTATGTGTGTTGCTTTAATGATTTGCTGTGGTAGACTACATGGAGTGTGTAGAATTATTTTAATACAAATCTGCCAGCGTGGTTTTATTAAAACATTTCATTCTTCTCGTCCGCCTTTCTTCCTTTTTCTGTGTGTTGTCTGTTGGTAACATGTTCAAGAAACAGTTGCAGGTGTAAGCGAAGTCATAGAAAAGAAACAGAAAGTGGCTTTTTATATGTGCGTGTGTTTGCATTGCACACGTCTTAGAAGGAAAGCATGACTAAAGCACACTTTGTGTTACAATAAACTGTGATCTGTTATTTTTTTTTTAAGGCAGTGTTTGTACAACTGTGGTATGCTGAAAAGCTTTGTGTCTAGATTCAGGTCTGCTTAAGTTAGCTGCTTTGTCTGAGCTTGTTCTAAAAACTGCCATGTGTCCCTTCTCTTTAAGTTCGGGTTCCATCAAAGCAGCGCACAGTTTGCATGCTTCGTAGCCATTGCAATTTAAGAAGAAGAAATGCAACAATGAATAACCCATATTGTCTTTTCCAGCGGTTTGAGCTAAGCCTTTCCGGCAAAATCTTGGGTTGCTTGTTTCTTTTTGTCATTTGCAACGACCGGTATGGTAGTTGCATGGTAGCGCAACGGTAAAGGTAAATCATAGGTGTAACATTTTTGTTCATTATTGCAATCCAAGGGAAAATTATTGAAAGATTAGTGATTTAAGTTTAATGCATTGTGAGCTCTCACGAATGATTACTACTTAAGATTGCAGTTATCAAGCTTGTAACTTGCTTCCTCATGTCAAAATGAATTGTAGCTGATCTGGACAAGTCCATCTGCAAACTATGGATTAATAGCGCTTTTCTATGCTGTGTCAAATCATCGTCTACATATTGGGTATGCATAAACAGTAGCAAATGCAGGAAAATCTTGAATTAGCCCACTTCGATATATCGATTTGTCAGGTGGCATAGTTGAATTTGTAACCGAACTGTCATGTTTGTTGTATTATGCAAGTAGTGCAGGTGAACAGAATTGTAATAGGTGTGTCTATAAATGCCTATTTTTCTCTTTGTGCCTGAAAATGTTTCTATTTTTATAATTTATCCTTGATGGCTCTTTTGTGGGCTCAGCAAACCTTGCAACTTGTACGAATGCAGCAGTAGCTTGTTGATTGCAGACAAGGCATGAGCAGACAGCTGTTTTTACTGTAACAGGCTGCATGGCTACTTTACCTGAAATCTTGAGGAACTCTCTCAACTAGGCACAGTTTCTTGATTGAGCCATTCTCTCTTCGTAATGTTTCCTTAGCATGCCTCCAAAGCTGTGCTAAGTTCTGAAGTAGTCTTAAACTACTTGTTGTAATTAACGTGAGGGCTCATATGTTTTAAAAAAAGGTCAGTTTGCCAAATGATTGCAATTTCGGGAGCCTGATGTTGCCTGTGAATCATAAGTGCAGCACGGCACACAATCTGTGTTCCTGGTGTATAGGTGAAAACTTTGTCTTTCTCAAGCAATCAGTATGGTGAAGTAAGTGCATAAAGGCAGGCCTGTGGTAAAGCTGACAGATAATTTCAGACAACAGAAAATTCTTCTAGTTGCAAAAATACTAGTGACTCAGTAGTTGCAAAAGCAGTCCATGTCGAGTTGAAAGGTACTATCCATCCCAAACATGGTTCGGTGTTATCTGTATTAGCGGTTGAGAGAACACTGAAATTAAAAGGCTAGAAGCATTTGTGAGACTTTAGAAACGTCTGTATTCTTTAAAACATTTTCATCAAAATAATTGTCACAATGTATTTGCCCTGTTCGAAAGTGTTTGATGTTAGCATGAGCAAAGTTCATTGTTATGAGTGTAGACAAATGAAATTATTTGCCAAAGCAATTTTATGAGAATTGTAGATGTGTTTTTCTTTAAGTAGGAATGAGTGTATTTTGATGAGACATGGGGAACAATTATGGAACCTTAGGAAATCTCTCTCAAGCTGTAAAAACATTGCATACTAATTGTGACTATCTGAAATATGGATGATGTCATCAGGGCACTGGTAATTCATGTCAAAGTAACAATATCTGCTAGATTTTAAATAGGCCACTTTGAGCCACTGGAGCAGGGAAATGAAATCCAGTTGTAGTTTCCCTTAATTTTCAAAAAAGCAGCAGACAAAAGGACACAATCACACATACTCAAAATGATGCATACACAAAAGCTGTTTTTTCGTCATATTATGTGTGTGTGATTATGTTCTTTTGTACGTTGCTTCTTTGAAAATCATGGCTTACCAAGCAGACCATCAGTACATATTAAGCTAGTTTTGTTTATTGACTGCACTTATTTCCTGATATTAAGATTATATGGTGGCTTAATTTCTAAGCTTTCCATGGGCATGTAATTTTCTGTATATATAATTCACTAACTGTGTGTACAGACAAATAATATATGCCCTCTGCTGTGTTTCCAGTCGGCTGTGGCAATATCTCGATAAATAATAAATTAATAAATAAGTAAATATTAAAACATCAGGAGTGATTCATATTAATGTGAATATCGCATCATAATGAAAGGCAACACATTGTTTATTGTCCAATGAGTATGATGAATGAGATTATTCAAAGCACATATTATTGAGGAATCTGTTAAACAACGGGGTGATGAAAGGTGGTGCCTATTGTTCAATGAGTATGATGAATGAGATAATTCTAAGTGCATATTATTGAGGAATTGGTTAAACAACGGGCGATAAAAGGTGGTGCTATAGTTTAATCACGTGTTGTTTTTTTACCTCTGTATTTTTGTTTTTCAGTTGCTAGTTTTTATCTGTTTGTGTTCACATGTGGGTATACCGTGTTTACTCACGTAATAGGCGCACTTTTTTTTTTTTTCGAGAAATCTGGCGCCAAGTTCGGGGTGTGCCTATTACGCGAGGTAAAATTTTTCAAAATATTACTTCTGACTATAGCAGAGACCGCTAATAACGTAAGTTGCCGAAGTCGCAAATATCCGCACCACAACTGAAACAACCTTCTTATGCTACACTAGCACAAAACGTGTTGAGCATGCAGTCTCGCGTTTCCGGGAATCGAGACATGTGATACGGTGTGTTTACACTTGTTCAAATTTTCAAAAATTAACATCGAGAGACTCGCTTTGCCAACAAAGTGAATGCAAAAAAAATGAAAAGAAAGGATCATTGGTGACGCTTCAGGCCACTTAGATTATGCGTATTATCGTATAAAGGCATTGCCATTAAATCGCGAACCACCGTTCTAGTGTCACTAGTGCCACACATGCCCCCTTTCCTTCAAATAGAGCCACCACGAAGAGTTACGTTGATTCCATAAAAAAAAATGCAAATGCTTGCGAGTGCCACCGAAAAAAAGCCAAGGCTGATTCGACCTAGCATATGGTTTGGCATGTTGTCGCAGAAAGTTGGTACTAGACAAGATGAAGAATGGGTGTCCGAAAGATCACACTGAAGCACTGATACAAGAGCAGCGTGCGTGATACAATGTTTAGGTTTGCGGTTGGCAAATCAATGGGGACATAAGTCTGCCGATCTTGTGCAAGTCCGCATAGTGGCATCAAAGACGAAAGGTCGCGGCAGAATGCCCTTTAGCTTTTAAATTTGCGAACAAGGGAGAACACAATAATGCAGACTCTTTTCTCGACAGTAAATTCTAAGTACACTTGATGACGACGCGATCACATGTTTCATGCGTTGCGTGCGTGGGCAGAGCCACGTTGGTGCCGCTGAGAGACAGAGGTTGAGGCAAGAAAAAGATGCAACTCCTGCTGCCCTAATTGGGAACACTGCTCAGTGCCTGTAGGGGTGGGGTGAGGGTATTAAAAATGTGGAGAAGAAAAAAAGAACAAAAATGGCGTCCCTGACCGAGGACGTGGCAGGCAGCTTCTGTAGGCGGTTGTCAACGCCGGTGCAAAGATTACTCTGACGCCCAGTTGTTCCCTAGTAGTAGTAGTATGTAGCCACCTCTAGTTTGAGTTGCTCAATAGGTGGCGTTGTGTATATACGTCCTTGGGAATAATATAACCAGACGGCGTTACTGTTTTTTACAGCATATTCACTGAGTGAATTATGATGAATGGGGCAAAGTGTCTGTACGCCCATCTGTCTTTGCTTCCGTCCGTCTGTTTGCACTTCTGTCAACGCTTCCATCTGTGCTTCCATCTGTCCGGGCGCACGGACGCTTCACCCCACTCATCATCTTTCACTCCATAGATATACTGTGATTTCTGAAATGCAGAGCATTTCTTAGTCGCACAATGTCCCGCTTCGGCGTTGGCGGTGTCGTGGTCCGTACCCCCATTGCGGATGCTCGCGTCTCGTGCCGACCCAAGAAGGCACCCGCAAAACTGTCGCACCCTTCCCCCTCTCTCACCGCACAATTCAGATGCAGGCAGCGTCTGCTAGTAAAAATTGACTGCTTGCGCTGCACAACCGTGAATTCAGGCAAGGGCGTCTTTACTTGGCTTTCGCTTGATGTTGAAGGCAACGCTTCTTCATTGAATAAATAAGAATAATAAAGACAAAATAACAATTAAGCATTCCCAAACCATACGCAATTACACAACATTCACACAATACCCCCACCACTCTGCGACGCATTTACTTGAGTTCCCCCTGTGGGAAGATGTGGCCGCCACTTTTTTTTTCGTCACTTCAGTAAAAGGGCACCGAATTGCAACCGTGCAAATATGGCACAGAACTGCGAATCATGGACAAGTTCAGGGTGCGCCTATCACAGAAATAAAAAAAAAAAATGATTTCTCGCGACCAAACTGGGGATGCGCCTATCATGCGATTAAATACGGTATTTATTCTCGACATGTCAATAATGATTTACTTGAGAGTCCGGCCCTTGTGTTTCTTGTGTTCTTCTGTGATTTTGTCATGCTTTTTGGAATTTTTCCCCTGGGTTTCTTGAACTTGCTGTCGAATATTGGTTGGCATTCTAATGTCATGCATATTGCAGCCTGTTCGGAACACCACTGCTGAAAATATGTGGATATGTGAAAAATTTTATATTTGCCTCATTATCTCCATCCACTTCTTACATTTTTTATATTAGGTTAGTTGTTGTGGTCCCGAATATATAAGGGACACCAAATAAACATATTGTGTCTTATTGAAAGGTCAGTGGTTGTGAACCTCTCAAACGTAAATGTTATGCACACAAGCCCTTCAGTGATCAAGACATTAAGATAAGTGTGGGACACGATTCGCACTTCTGGTGGGACATTCTAGAAAAAGGCCATAATAATGTAGGATGCTCTCGATTAATTTGATCACTAGTTCTCAAAACTACTCATTATAGAAAAGAACGTTTAAGTCTTTTGCAAGCTGGAATAAAATAGCACATGAGAACAGTGCCAGTTCCAGTTTTGCTGACCTGTGCTTTGCTGTTCCACTTCACTTGCTTTCGGACAGTAAAGGCCTGGCATGTTGACAGGCTGCATCACATGACCATTCTCATGAGTGAACAGCTTGAATTGCACGAATGATAAGCTCACCACTGAAACATGATTTTCTTAAAAACTAAGCATTTCCCTGACAAAAAAGTGTTACGAGGCCTCTGGAATGCTGTTTCAACTGTCCATGCCTACCTAATATTTGCCTTCACTGTCTCCTTAAGAAGTCATCGAAATGGCTGGTTAGAAAAAGACCATCCACTGAAGAGCAGTCCTTGAAAGAGATAAACAGAAAAAAATGGTATTGTTCCAGGCTTATCTGAAGGCCATTATAAATACCAGAACTTTAAGTGAGCTATTTTAAATGTGCATTTTGAGCTAGTTCGGCACCCATACTCTGGAGGTGTATCGTACGTTGTGATTAGATGCATGCTTCTTTTGGATGCTGGAAACGTAGTTCTACAAGCCATAGAGTTTCCTATAAATACACTAGAGGGAACTCTGGCGCTAGTGTCTGTGGGAGTTGCAATGCACAGTGCTGGGAGCATGGGAATGATGGGTAGTACACAGATTTGTCTAATCTTCGTACTTTCGGCTCTGGCTGGCTTCATGTGGACTGAATCTGATTCGTCACGAAATAAAAATACGCAAGTTCAGCAGTTGCACTTCACCACCTCAATCTTTTAGGCTCACCATTTGAAATCAAGTGTTGAGGTTCACAACAGTTTGTTCTTTCATTCGAACCAAAGCCAAAACACAGCAATAAACAAAGCCACTAGTGTGTTCAAGGTCCGCAAGCACGAAGACTTGGCGAACCCTTGGATCATAAAGGGTGCTTACCAGCGCAAACGACAGGGCAGGAGGGGACAGGAGAAGAGACGAGACAGCGCTCTGTCTCATCTCTTCTCCTGTCCCCTCCTGCCCTGTCGTTTGCGCTGGTAAGCACCCTTTATGATGTTATACCAACACGCCCAATCCCACTGTCTCTTGAACCCTTGGACTACCTATCATTCCCATGGTCGCTGAACGATCGCAGCACTAGAGTTCCATTTAGTTAATTTTAGGAAATTCTATGCTATCAGCAATGTGAAAATAAATTTGTTCATTGATGTAATATTGCAGGTGTTGCCCATGGTGAGTGATGCATGAGAAATAATTCACTACTAGTGAGTTATCGGCATTACCAAATGAATGTAACTAGTGGGTTACATGATCAGGTGTGTTAAATTTTAATTGTGGTGTCTAGTGGTTGCAATTATGTGAGCGGGTTGCCAATTTCCTTTGGTGTCGACTATAGTTGTTGGCTCAGTGCACTACTTTTGTTCCATTGGTGCATGTGTAATTGCATCTGCAGGCTGGCCTGATGGCAAGCCCATTCCAGTCTTTCCATGGCACTCGCTGGTTCCATTTCTAAACACCACCCACCCGTCGCCACCCAGCAGTGCACCGCCTACGGTGACTACTGCTCCTGTGTTACCGGACGACGCTCAGCAATCTAGCATTGGTAGGTTTCCCTGATGTTCTCTTTATCCAGTTGGTCGGGAATATGCTGTTGCAGATTGATGAAGGATGTAGAACTTGTAGTCAATAATGACGGTAAAACGGCAATGACTGGATAAAGTCATTTTCGGCACAGTTTTATATCTGCATAACAATTTGAACTTTCTTCAATTTATCTAATACTCAAATGCTGCTGCTGTAATATTGTTGTACAGAATTTTTTATGGCACTCCATAAAGTCAGTAGTATTCTTCATGACATGCTGTAGACCCCTCTTATACCGACACACCATTCTGCTGGAGTTGGGGCTTGTATTTACAATAAGCTGAAAGAAGAGGTTGAATTACAATAGGCTAAGGAATAGATCTATGTTCCAGAGCTCCAGACAGCAAACGTTGAAGGGGTCCTGAAACACTTTTTCAAGTAACCATTGAATGAATTCACTGGAAGGGTTTATTGTCTCAGGAATTCAATGCCGCAAAAATTTTAAGAATCCGTCCAGTGCGAGTGGAGTTACAAAGGTTTGTCTATTCGCTGCAATTGCATTCTCTCTTATCTCGTCTTGACGAAAGCGCTGGTAGCTAAGCAGGAAGGGATGGCAGGGCCACAGAAAAATGTCACGCAAGCCTCGCGGCCTTGAGCACTTTTTTTCTTTTTTTCTTTTTCATCCAATGCATCGATTCTTCAGTGTGATCGCTCACGTGCACACGTGGACAAGTAGCGGCCTCCCGCTGCGATCTCTTTAATCAGCAAGCGCGCCATGTTCAAATCAGCCGACGGCTGGTAGATAGGTCATTGACGTGTGATTTTTAGGCATATAACGTGATTTGTTGAGAGAGTTGACGTGTGATATTTAGGCATATAACGTGATTTCTCGAGAGAAGAGAAAGGAATATTTACTGACTTTGATAATTTATTGTGAATTCCAGGCTGCGTGCTGAGCTATAATATTTGGCTCGCGTGTTGTCGGGAGGTTCTACTACCGATCGGCAGCGTTTACTGACCATGCTCAAGAGGTGTTGCAGGGCCCCTTTAATATGTGTGTGTTAGAAACAGATAAAGTTTTTGTATGTGATATTTCAAAATAGTACATTTTTTACTAATGTAGCCCCTGCTGCAGCATCAGTGATTTGGCTCAAGTGACGGTTAATAGAAATGTCTAGTACGAGATGTGGACGCTTGTCAGTAAAATCTCTTGTTTGCTCATAATTGTTATGCTGAAATGTACCATTCCTTCCACAGTAAACGACCAGGAGGAAGGCGACGACGATGTGTTCGACAGCACAGATTCACCCACAACGATTGTTGTGCCATCTGCTAAGCGGAGAACACAATCACTGGGTGCACTCCCGAAAGATGAGCCCAAAAGCCCACGCAAGGTATGGCTATGTAATCGTTTGGTGCAGTAAAAGCTTGCTTTCAATGTCATACGTCAGTAACAGGTGCACAATGTAGCAAGGGCTGTTGAAAAGTCTGAAGTATTTGAAAAGCCGTTTACCAAACTTTAGTTGAGTGCATCCTTGTGGTGTTGTGTGATGAAACTTGGCAGGTGCGGACCAATACCCTGCATGTTGCGATCAGGCATTTATCAGTTCCCAACATTTTCTTCTTAACTTTAACCATCAGCAAGTATTTTTCACATTGTAATTATATTGTTGGCTATCAGTGGTGCGACGTTTTAATACTATGGTTTAGCAGTTTGCTGCAAAGTTTCTGTTCTCACAACCATATGCCACGAACCCAGCTGTTTTGTGGAGTCTTCTGTTTGTAACTGTGCACATATTAAAGTTTTCCACTTGAATATAACCAAGCAGTGGCCAATCATTTGCTCTAGTTTGTTGCTTTGTTTTTTTATGTCAGTGTCATATAAGTTGTAACTTTGCTTTGCACAACATTTTGCTTTGTTTTTTTTATGTCAGTGTCATATAAGTTGTAACTTTGCTTTGCACAACATTTGACTCATTTTCAGATGGCTCAAGCGCCATTGTTCAAAGCAAAAATGTAGGGCCTTTAGGAATTCAGGGTAACTTGACTCAGCTGTAACTTCTTTTTTTTTTGCCTTGATGGGAGTTGCCTGAAATGAGTATCAGTGTAGATATTGGATCCGTTAATGTTTCTTGCCTAATTGCGTTTAATGCAGGTCAAGGAGAAGGAACACATCAGACGGCCAATGAATGCATTCATGATCTTCAGCAAGCGGCATAGAGCACTGGTGCACAAGAGGCACCCTAACCAAGACAACCGCACTGTCAGCAAGATATTGGGCGAGTGGTGGTATGCACTGAACCCATCTGAGAAGCAGCAGTACCATGACCTTGCCTTCAAGGTGAGTGATGTGATCGTGTGGATGTAATGAGTTTGTGGAGGCATAGTGGCTACTTTCGACAAGCATAGAAACTGTTTATGCTAGGTGACATTGGGCTTGCAGAAGGAAAAGGCACAAGTTGAGCCTCTCGCAGTTGTGCTAATCGAACATGCTTTGTGCTGAATAAAACATTCGACCCCATTTATAAGGGACACTGATATGTAAGAGACAAATGGGTATAAGAGACACCGGTGTGTTGATACGAGTTGATTAGAAAATGCATACAAGGTACCCTGCTTACTTGAGACATCTCATATAAAAGACAAGCATTCCTGCCTGGAGCATGCTTCTTTTAAAGGAGCTCAACTGTATATCATTCTGGATGAAATGGCGGTTCTTGCATGATGCAGCCAAAGAATGATGCGCGATATTGAAGAACAGCGCTTGTGTTTGCGTCTTTTATATGTGCGTGTTTTTGTATCCTTCTGCACACTGCTTCATCAAAAATAATGGCTCACCCACAAGCCCATCTGGACATAATAAATTAAGCAAGTGATGCATGATTTGATCACATCCAATAGCCAGTGGTCTATTGCAAGGGTAGACAAGTACAATCAAGCACAAGTGATAGAGTGCTAAAATGATATCAGTCTGACAATATAAGTGCATATTGCGCAGAAGTAGAAGCGTGACAACACTTAACAGCATGTAGAAGCCAGCAAAGAGGGATAACACGAGGCACTACACGACGCATTAACACAGTTGACATGAATGAGTCTGTTTATAAAGTTCGCAAGCCCTGTGGTGTGGCTTTGCATTTTCTGTCTTTGTCTCATTCGTGTTGCACTTTTAGCCGAGCACTATTCGTGTTTTGTTTTTAGCACACTTGTATTTTTCATAGAGCTGCTGAAAATAAAAGCTGTGATTTTAGAGTAAAGGGGAGGGGGGTCTTCTGTGTGGACACTGTACATTTCTCTGTCAAGGCATGGAATTTCACTATAACTGCCCTTGAGTCACGGGACCGAATCCCGGTAGTGGCGGCTGCATTTTCGACGCAGGTGAAAATGCTGTAGGCCCATGTGCTCAGATTTGGGTGCACATTAAAGAACCCCAGGGGGTCAAAATTTCCAGAGCCCTCCACTACGGCGTCTCTCAAAATCATATGGTGGTTTTGGGACGTTAAACTCCACATATCAATCAAATCAATCAATCATGCTCAAGCACTTGTTGAGAGTATTGTGCCCATGTGGTGAGTGTGCAGACCTGTAATGTGGTGACCCCACCACTAGCGCTCCTCGCAGATGAGGTCAATTTCAAAGCACCTAT
This sequence comes from Rhipicephalus annulatus, assembly GCA_013436015.1. NCBI lineage: Eukaryota > Metazoa > Arthropoda > Arachnida > Ixodida > Ixodidae > Rhipicephalus > Rhipicephalus annulatus. The sequence goes on from WOVY01013922.1 coordinate 101,332, forward strand.
ATATTTATCTTTGTACAAGTGAAATAATATTACGCCAAATGTTTTTAGTATGTTTGGTGAAGATCACCAAGCATATACTGAAAAAATATAAATCGCTTTTGTAAGTGCTCGTAGTGTGTTGTGATATTAAGAAGTTATCAAGACTGGATGTGGTTGTTATGGTTGCGATATTGTTATTTAATGCAAGTGTAACACAAATTAGTTGTTCTTGAAAATTTTAGAATAAAAAATTTCATATTTGCATGCCGTTTTGAGTCGTTGAAAAACCTGCAACAGGCCCTGGAAAGTCCTTAAGTATCCTTGTGCCCCCTTTATAAAGCTTACTGAGCCCAGTTGTACGTTGCTCATATGCTAGAATGAGGAAGGGCGCATTCAGCATTGCATTGCATTGTATTCCTCTTCCACTAAAAACGTGCAGCTGGTTTTTACTTCCTTTCTTCACATTGATAGTGCATATTATAATTGTAGTAGTTACAATTGTAGTGGAATTGTTGAATTTGCACGCTAGTTGCTCAATTTGCTTCAAATTGTGCTTCAATGTCTGTATCAAGTTTCACTGAGTTTCGCCTCTCTGGTGGCACAGGAGCTGCAGACATTCTCTTTCCGAGCAGCAAACACTGTCCTGCTACTGTTCGCAGTGTGTGGCTTGGCATCACCCTAATTCTGTGACTTTTTCTATGTGCCCAGGTGAAAGAGGCACATTTTAAGGCGCACCCCGACTGGAAGTGGTGCAGCCGGGATCGCAAGAAGTCTAGCTCTGGATCACAGTGCAAGGATGCCACACGCAAGTGCCTCAGCACCTCGGATGACCTGGGTGCCCACTTGGCTTCTGGGGACAGCAATGACCGCCAAGACACTGGTAGGCAGGGAAAGGGAGGGCGCAATAGTCCCAGACAATGGGCAGGTGATAAGCAATGCCTAGTGAATAAGCAACTGTCTGACTTGCATTCATGTTGTTACATTCACCGTGCACCTCAGGCCACCTGCCATAGCAGCCCCCTGGCCATGACATTACACTGCTGAGCTCAACGTTGTGCGTTTAATCCCAAGTGCTGCTGCTACAGTTTTGGCGACGTGAAATTAAAGATTGCTTTTGCACTATAAAGACTAACGGTGTCTACCATAGAAACCACAATATAGGTCGACCCCCAAACTTTGAATCTCCGAAAAAGAAATAAAAAAAATCACAAAGTATCACCGTGTATCATTATCTTGGTAAATACGCGACACAATCAGCTGCACTGTGGTGACGTTTTTTTTTGTTTAGACACTAATCTTACGTAGTTGAACACCAGAAGGCCACAAATCGCTGTCACTAAGACTCGTCTAAACTTGAGTCCGACGACGTCTGTTTTTCACTGGTGACCTGCCAAAGTGCATTCGTTCCATCCAATGCATTACTTATGCAGCATTCACGGAGAGACAGAAGTATGCCGCTTCAACGCAAAACGCTTCGGCTTCATAAATCAGTGCATCCACGATGGCGAGCCCTTGAATTGCACCCTCGTAAGCCCAAAGTCGCGCACTATCTCAAGCGCATTCATGCGGATGCACTCTGCTGTCACGGGTACCGACGTTTCATGCAGCTCCCGGACAAATTCGGCGAATAGCGTTTCAAGTTCGGGGCGCACTGCAGTCCGTCCACGAAACGAAGTTTTTATTTTGGTTGCTGCAGGATGTGATGCACTGCTTTTAGCATCTCCAGTATTGGACGCTTTTCTTTGATGCACTGAGTGGCCTTTGTGCCACCAGGTTGCCGTGCGCTTCGGCGTACTCGATAATTATGCACTTGGAGCCTATCAAAAACTGCTGTCGACTACCACTCATTTCGGAAGAAAATAAGAAACAGCAGAATGACAGCAAATAATCGGGGCAAAATGGCGTTGCTAGAACTCTGTAGGCCTTGCCTAGCCTTACCCAACAGCGCCGCTGCTGATATTCACGATGGCAATGAAGGCTTTCGACTTCAGCTGCCAACTGTTGCGAGACTTCCGAATTTTTCTCTGCTAATGACCGGTATGAAAGACGAAAGCCGTCTTTTTATTGCGTTATTTTAATTCGACCTATATTCTGGTTCAAAAACGAATGCCACTGTGTTTCGGGAACTCATGCGATAGAAAATGTAATTTTCATCAAATGGGGCATTAGTTTCTCTGTGTGACAAATGACATTACAATCATAACATTCGCTGTCAATGACATGACATTCGCTGTAAATGATATGACACTCGCTCTAAATGACATTAGATTTGCCGTGTGACAGGGCTATAATCGGGCTTTGCTGGTCACAATTACTTTTAGAAAAGACTTATATCAATATACTTACCTCTTGCCTAATTTAGTGTTCCCCTTTCACCATTCTTTTGTTGTAAGTGTAGTTGTAGTTCCTTCTTATTGGTTAAAGCTGCATTTGCCTTTACAGATAATGTCAAGGATGAGAGCACTGGCTCTAAAAATGGAGAAAGTGGTGATGTAAGTTTTTTCATTCCTGTCAAGCAGCTGCTGGGGGCGAATAACTTCAGGGACAAAGTGTGAATCACTGGCGCATGTAGGACATGCTAATTAAGTAGTTGTGAAATATTTATAACACCTGTTTGACATACCATAGTGTTGATATACCATTGAAGGGAGCATAGGCACAGTGGTATGTTACCTTGAGCAGCACCAGTACAAGTCAACAGGAAGTGGGTGATTGCTAAACCATTATAGTTTCTTTGCAACAAACAGTGCCATAGTGAGGCACAATGTAGTGTATTGTGCTTGTCCTATTTCATTGCAGTAACAATCCGGGCTTGTTGGGCTGGTATCTGATACCTTAATAATACTTGTCAATTCTATGCAGACAGGTAGGATAATGCCCAAATTTCTCTGCTGAATAGGGCACTGACAATGTCACCAAAGTTTTACATTATGTGTGCATACATACACACACACACGTAAAAACACATGCATGCACATAAGGGGAGTTTGATTTATTCGATAATTTCACTTTCTTTAAAAAATGATAGAAATGTAAGGAATGGATAATTGCTAAGTAAAATCCTCCCTTCCCCCCCCCCCCCCCCAAAAGGAAATTGTCATGCGAGTTCTACATGAATTGCACATGACCTGTTTCTATTGTTCTGTAACTGACTCCACACTTGTAGTATTTAGTCTCGGCCATCACTGCCATTGCCACTAGACTTGTTGGTGGCGCTAGCTGTGTCATCGCGGTTAGCATTGTTGATGTCCTGCAGAAAGTTGAAAAAAAAAAAAGTGTTGAGCGTTGCCTGGTGCACCTTGGACACGCCCGATCAGGGCAAAGCCATGTTTAAGCACTTTTGGTGCCATAACTTTAAATTTAAGCAGTTCCATTGCAGCCATTGAGTATGTTGGCTTCCACTCCTTTTGAAGTCTGCTCGTTATGGGGACAAAAAACTAATGTACCGTACTTACTGGAATGTAACAAGTTTTTTCTCAGTTTGATACTGAAAGTTGCAAGCAAATACCGAAATTATGTTTTTCAAGAATTTTTTATTTATTTTGCATTTCAATAAAACTGCATTGCATCTTCTGAAATGTTTCCAGAGTCTTGCTGTTGCGCTTCCATGGACTGAAAACACTTCCGAGTCTTCTATGGGCAATGTTGGCCCTGGAAACAATGACAAAGATGAGGACGCATCCAGTGATGATGAGCGGATGATAATCTGTGAAGACGAGGGTAAGCAAAACTCTGCTTGTTGTAACTTAAGCTTGAAAAATATTGGCAAACGTCTGAGGAGCTCTTGCACGTGATTAGCAGATGATGGCTCTAGTGTAAATGGTCAGTGCACTTCCAGTAAGTATATCTGAAAGGGATTTTTAAGTTTTTTTAACATGGAGAAGGGGAGATGGGAATCGCATTCAATTTTACATTTAAGGGGAGGCGTGGCAGTTCGAAAAAATTTTTTTCGTTCTTTCAATTTAAGTGAATAAAATTGAATACACTCATTCACTTTTTTTCTGCAGATTCTAAATCTTCAAGTACGTTTTCATTATTTTTTGTGGTGCATTTTGGCAACCTTGCTTTGTCAAACACAAGAAAACGAGGTATGTGGCACGACTGCCAGAGAGCTAGTGTAGTGGATGATGCTAATTTGATTGTTTTCATCTAACTGCGATTCTAAAATAAACAGTATATGTATGAGTAAAATATTTTTGCTTCATACTCTTCGTGATTATTGAGAGTTATAATTTGGTACACAACATTATAAGAAAACAAATGCCATCATTGGCTAGACCAGCTTTTTGGAAACCTTGCTGCATGCTTCATTTTTGTGTAGAGAAGAGAACTTGCTAAAAAAATCCCCGTAAATGTTACGCTTAAAATATTGTAAAGATAGCTAATCTTTTGTTCTAATGCAGCTATTAAAAATCTTTTTAGAGATTCGGAATCCACAGAAAAAACTGAATAACTGTACTAAAGTTTGTCCTGTTGACTCGGCTAATAAAAAAACACCTTTAAGACTTGCGTCTCCCATTACAGCTCAGTATTTTGTCGAACCTTTTGACATGAGAAGAAATAGGCCACCTATTGTGCCACTGCGCAATACTGATGATGTTGAGACATGATGGTTGACGTCTTTTAGAACGAAGCGATGGGGTCGGCCTGGCTTGTAGCTCATCGGCTCACATAGCCGCAAGAGCCCTTCTGCAATACCTGAAGGCGACTGACTTCAGTGGTTGAGTGTAAATGTGCTAAACCGTGCCTTTAAATCACCGAGACTCCTGCCTCCGCTCTCTCTTTCTCCTCATAGTACCCCCCTCCCCCTATGTAGGGTATTAAATCGGGAGACGTCTAGTCAGTCTTCTGCTTGCATGCCTACTGCTGTGCCACTGCCCACTGTCGAACACCCACCGTTTCTCGCCTCTGCCCCGTCGGTCATTATCGCCGATGTGACGTCATTCTGTCACTTGGCAAGAGAAAAGATAAAAGTCGTAGTCTAAGAGGCAATGGTTGCAATAGTATCGAAATCTACAACTCCTCCTCAAAGTCTGTTCAGTGTGATTGAAGTGTTCGTTGACGGTGTCTAGACTCCTGGGCACGGGAGTCGTTCTGTGTAAGATTTTTGCGCATACTTTAGAAAGTCGAGACACTTTTTTCTGGGCCTCCTGTCCACACAACCAGGGCTCAATATAGTCATGCCTCAGTCTTGTACTGCACGGGCTGATAATGAGGACGTTCTGTATTCAATTGAATTTGTAATCATTACTTTCTGTTCTTGTGATGTTATTTTTGGTTGGGACATTTTCTTGTACCACAATGTCCTGCACACGAACAGAAATTCCTTCATTTGAGCCGTTGCTTCAGCTACTGGTCAATCTTTACGCCAGCGGTCAATAAATGCCTTTACATTCCAAAGGAAACAGGGTAAAAGATGTGTTAAGTACAAACGCCTTTACATTCCAAATGATACGAGGTCAAAGAAGTGTTTAGTATAACCGATGCAGTTGGCTGGAGGATGTGTGACTTGACATATACCGTATTTACTCGATTCTACTGCGCCCTCGATTGTAACGTGCACCCGGTTTCCACGACGAAAAAAAAAAGGTAGGACATCTATTGCAACGCGCACCCATTTTTCTCGTTGGCCCGCACGATCACACCACTCGGGAAAACGACTCCTTTCGGGAGCGTCTTCCGTTTAAATATGAGGTACGGGGCCTATCTGACGCGCGACGGAGCATTGCCGTCACTCTAGTTTTACCGTGGCCCGATGTCAGCACGCGAACTTGCTTTGCCCCCTTCTTCTCGACCGTTGTGGTGCCAGGCATGTCGAAGTAAAGAGGCGTCTGATCGGCATTCCCGATTTGCCCAAGGAGGTAGTTTGTGCCGCAAGTTTAGGACGAACCTCTGAAAACTGTGCTTTTCTTTGTACTCCTCCGCCAACTTTTGGCATATGCCCGTTCGCCTTCGGAGGGAAAAGCCTTTCCTCTTCATAAAGTTAGTTAGCCAGCATATGCTCGCTTTAAACTGGCTCCACAATAGCACTTTTTTTAAGGCTAACTGCATACATAGCCTGCACTTGGAGCAGTTCTGTCGTCACAGGCCGCTGTGCCGCTCACTGCTCAATCACATACTCGCCGAGCAGCTCTTCAATTTGCGGAAACCGACCCTGCTGTGGTCCACTGAAGCCTTCGCGTGAATCTTTGCTGTCGACAATATTCTGCTTTTGTTTCTGCCAGTCCCGCACGCTCGTTTCGGGAACTCCGAACGACCGCGATGTGGCCCGATGTTCATCCGTTTTGGCACACGCGATGACTTTTCTTTTAAAAGTGGCATCGTTGTGCACTCGTCGAGTTTTTGAACTTGGCCCTTCTATTCCGTCGATGCTAATGCACTACAAGATGACGAACTCCTCGGTACACGTACGAAGGGCCGCACATGGGAAACACATAGGCAGAAATGGCCGACGCGCCATGCCGACGCACGTAGGAGGCGGCCATTTTGGAAATGCCGATGGCAATAGAATGACCGTATTCATTTTTTTTCGTACTGGATTCTAACGCGCATGGGATTTATGAACTCGCTTAACCGGAAAAAAGGTGTGCGTTAGATTCGAGTAATTACGATATACAATTTTCTTCTCGCCATTTCATCTTTTCCTACATACAGCCATCCCTTCTGTTCATCTACTGATTACGTGTTTGATGGCAAATTTTTCTTTTCCTGCGACCCCATTGTGTTCTTCAGTCATGTGAAGAGATTTGAATATGCATGAAGGAGCAGCTGAATAAATCGCCACTTTTCTAGTGTGCTGTCAAGGAACATTAAGAAGCTGTGACCTTGCCCTTGGCCATGATTAGGCTCAAATTCAGCAGGACCCACTGCGTTTGAATGAGTGCATGAACTGTAATTTTGCAGGACGTGAAGACTGGTTTATACAGCTCGGCCGTCCTAAACGTGTTACTTGTGCTACTGGCATTGTTAAAAATCGGAATTTTTTTATCTGCTCTTCATTCTAGGTGACGGCGAGCCAGTTATCGACCTCCAGTGTAAAGAACGAGTGGTAGAGAGTGATTCAGAAGGTGGTGCCTCAGATGCTTCACCTCCACGGTCACCTGTTGGGGCTGGGCCACCATTGGCTGAGGGCACCCATAGGCCGACACCCATCATGAGGGAGCCTATGCCGTTGTTGGAGGCTGCGCCGCTGGGCGCACCACGGCCTCTTGGCGCTGCAGCCACAGCCTTTCACCCTACAGGCGCCGTCTTCAAGGGTGTGCAGTCTCCAAGTAAACGCAACTCGGCCCCAGAAGAGAGGCAGCGTGAATCTGTAAGCACCTGTTGACTCGTTCACGCTCTGCTTATACAGTGCTGTGTACAGGGAAACCAAAAGTTATTGTTTCCTGTAGAACGATCCCCGAATAGTATTACATTGAACCTATGCAACCTTTGTTAAATTTAGCTGGGACTCTGTACTTGAGATGAAATGTCAGATATTTTCATGCGTTTATAAAGAAAATTCACAGTGTGAGTTTTTGAGGCTGATTTCAAAAATGTAATTACTATTCCTCGAAACCAATCAGTTTTCGAGATATCCTAAAATTAATTACATATCTTTGCCGGTATAATGAGACAGGAAATTTGTATTGCAGAGCTACTATTGGCACATGCCTGTATACTAATGAACATAAGCTACACAATGGTAGGAGTGCTTTTTTTTATTTGATAATTTTAGCAAGGTTTGTCGCACCTTGCACTTCAGTGTTGCAGACACGCTCAATTTATGCTCCAATTTCTGGCAAAAATAAATTTTTTGAAGATCTCAATCGAAAATTCACACCTACCATTGTGTAAACTAAAGATACAGCTACGTGTCACAACAAAAATGACAGTCCTAGCTGCTCTGGAGGCAAAGATATCTTTTAGACAGGTTTGCAACTGCAGCAATATTTGAATTGTAAGAAACCATGCAAAAACACAAGTTCATTTTGGGCAGACAGTAGCATGGAAAAGCTGTTTATTTACAATGATTTGCAAATTCAGCTTTCTCAGTAGGCACCAGGCATGTGGTCCTTCTGTTTTGCGTCACCCAAATGGCGTTTTTTCAATGCCCACTGCATATTTTCCGCAGAGGCACACTTGCGAGCTCATGCGGTCACCTTGGGCTCGTCTGCCGATTAGGTCGCTTACCAGTTCAGTGACACCTATGTGCAACGAATGTATGCGCGTAATTCGTGATCTGTCCTATAATAAAGTGGTTTTCCGGCTTGTCCAGATTGAGTTGTGATGTCGCAGACCAAACTCGTGCACACGCTCATCAATTTCGAGGCTCCTAGAGCAGCGAGGTGTTAGTTTCCTTTTCACGTAAGATTGCCACATTTTCGATTGGAGGCCGCGGCACAATATGCTCACCGTTACAGACGCGTCGTTACAAGCACTCTACCAGTTTCCTTTTCATGTAAGATTGCCACATTTTCGAGTGGAGGCCGCGGCGCAATATGTTGATTGTTGCGGACGCGTCGTTACAAGCACTCTACCTATTGCCAGTAGCCTTCATTGCGCGGGCGGCGAGCACGTTCACAGTAAACTGATTGATTTTCTGCTGTTTGCCGATGCGCGGCGAACTCCACTCTGGCGACTCGTCACGCAGTTCACGTCAGGCGGGGGGAAACCGTGGCATCGGCGCGTTTAGCGATAAGACTGCGCTTCCTTTCCATTGTTGCAAAGATTGCTGCCTCCTTAGCTTCACTTCTGCTTTTTTACTTGCCGTCCTGTAACTGTTCAAGCTCCAAAACACTGCTGCCGCTTTCAGCGACGTTGTCGACAACCGACGGGCTCGTACGTGAGTTAGGCCTACACTGGTGACTCGGCGACCGCCGTTGAACACCGCGAGTTTGCTATCCTCTCTGTCCTGAGTGATAGCGGGGCTCTTTCTGAAGTTCACAGCGAACGAACGATCACCACATCCGCTTCACAAATTAGTGCAGCGAGGAACTTTACTTCGGCAGGCAGTCTACAGCTCCATGACAGAATGGCACATGTCTGTGCGCGTCACGATAAAAAAGCAGACGTCAGAAACGCCTTTGGCCGATCGGATGCCTAGGTTTTGTCATGTGCCCCAAGCAGCCAACGGAATCGCGCGGTGGTGCTTCTCGATGACGCGTTTTTGCTGAAGTACCAATGAGCAAGGTGAGCCACCGGTGGCGGTATATTGAAGATGAAGAACGACCCTTCCAAACGAGCCAAGATGACCATGCTAGCTCATGTGTAACGGCAATGGTTCGGCGTGAAAAAGCGCGACTTTAGCGTCTATTTGTGCTCAGATTCATCTCACAGGGGTGTTATAAATTGATTTTGTGCCAGAAATGACGCGAGAAGCTTGAATCTTCTCAGATAAGTGCAAAAATAGTTGCAGATTTCGAAAATGTGAACTTCAAAAAGTGGACTTTTTCGCGATTCTCAGCCTCTTTAAGACCTGTGTCCCCCCTTAAATTTCTTGGTAAATTCCTACCTTTCCTGATGAAACGGGCCCGGCAACACTTCTTGGGCATAATCAGAAAACGCTGCCGATTAGTAGTAGAGACTCCCAAGAACACGCGAGTTAAAAATTATAGCGCAGCACACGGCCTGGAATCCATAATGAATTATCAAAGTTAGCTTAAAGTTGCTTTTTTTTCTCTCGACATATGACGGAAGATGCTCAAAAATCACTCGTTGAAGGCCACCTATCGCCCATTGGCTGATTTGAACATGGAGCGCTCGGTCGTTACAGGGATCGCCGCGAAGGGCCGCTACTTGTCCGTGCGTGCGATCAACCTGAAAAGGGTGCGTATTCGAACAAAAAAAAAATAAAAAGAAAAAGTACTCAAGGTCACTAGGCGCATGTGATCTTCATTGGTCGTGCCATCCCCCCTGCTTAGCTTCCAAGTGCTTTTGTTGGTGGGGGGGGGGGGGGAGAAGAGAGAATGCAATTGCAGCGTGACCACGTGCAACAAATATTTGTAACTCCGCTCGTACTGGACGGATTCTTAAAACATTTGCGGCATTGAAATCGCGATGCAATAAGCTCTTTTAGTGAATCTGTTCAATAGTCACTTTAAAAAGTGTTTCTGGGCCCCTTTAAGAAACTGCCCTGAGACTTGCATGCCTTTCAGGTAAGCTTCGAGCAGCTATAATTATATGATCCTTATAGCGAAAATCAGATTAACGAGTTTTTCGGAGTTACGACTTTTTCGAAAATTCCCCTTGAAATGTCTGTTGATTTAGTGTAGAGCTGTGCAAATTGCAAAATTTTGGGTGCAATGTTAACTCGTATTTTGAAATGTTAGTGCAAATCGAATCGACCACTTTTCTCATGTTTGTAGAATATTTCTAGAATATTTTCAAATACCTCCAAGGGAAATTGCAGAAAAAAGTTGGAGAGGATTCCTAAGCATATTCTTATGTAATAGCAACACGAAAGTGTTTCTTTTCTCTAGGTTGATGAAGGGCTGGTCGGGTGGTGTTTCTTAGTTGTCTTATCAAAAACGAGGCAATGTGGAGGCCGAATTGTGTTTATGTACGTGACTTGGGGCAATCATAGTGTTGCTGACAACACTTCACACGTCATAGGCAAACATGCCATTTCTTCAGCCTCTGGTGCTGATGCTTCAAAGTGTGTAAGGATAGTCCTACAGCAGTTGAACTGCACCTATCAGGCCAAGATTGTGCTCTTTCTCAAATAAACGTGGACTCCTTCAGTAATATTTCGTGTTTGTTTTTTGGCACTTATCAAAGCACAACGCGATTCAAGCACAGGTAGGGGACCCATATGGTTGCATTTACAGTTTTTGTGGAAATTTTTAATATTTTCATTATGACTTTTCATAATAACGAATTATTTTTAGCCGTCCCTCGAGTTGTTGACTGATGGTTTTATTGTATGTATATATATATATATATATATATATATATATATATATATATATATATATATATATATATATATATATTTTATATTTCGATATCCCAGTGCCATATTTGCACAATTCTAGCATGCGCCTGATTGTAACACACTGGTAATTTTACATGAGAGAAGTTTAAAAAAGAAGATAAAAAAAAAACTCTAAGCCAGTTTCACTTATGAGCCTGATTTAAAGGCACACACAAATTTGAGAGTTACATTCCGAGAACAAAAAGCGCGTATTAGAATTGCACTAATATGGTACTTGGTGATCATCAATCCGAATCTGCCAATGCATTTAGCAAAGGGTAAGGCACTAAATTGGATTTATTCTTCATTTGCACCTTCTTGTGAAATAGCGCTCTGAAATGGACAGCCTTGTGTGTTCTAAAAACAGCACAAATGTCCATTATTTTACCAATTACACATGGCTGCAAGTAGGGTGCATCTGTGCACGACAATTAATTTTTACTTCTCTGGCTTGAATGATTATGGGGTGGTTTTGTTTTGTGTTGATGGGGTTTGTTTTTACCTGCCTTTGCTTAAATGACTCCAATGAGGGGGTTTTGTGGTGATGTTTTTTTATTATTGAATAGCTACATTCAAGTACTCTGATATCTCAACATAACGAACACAAATATAATAAAATGTTGGTTTTAACGAAGTAAATAAAAAATAGTCTTGCAATAGATGTAGGGTTAGAAATAAACCCTTATAACGAATTTTCAGATGTAACAAACTTATTTTCTTGTAAGATGCAACTTTGTTATAATAAGGTTTGAGTGTATAAAGGAACAAAAAAAAAAAAATAAAAGTGCCATATTACTCACAAGTGCCGAAGCTGCTTCGAAAGCTACCTTTCATATTTTGCTTTCTATTCTGCAAGCCTTTCCCATTAATTTGTTGTAGCCAATTGCCTGAAACAACAAGCATCACTATGTTCAACCCAGGTTTCTCCACTGCGCCCAATTGCGTCCAAGCCTCCTGCAGGCATGGAAACCATGCGACACGCATTGCTGGTTCCACCCGCCTCCACAGCGCAGTACGCCATTCTAAGCCCACCATTGAGCCGGGCCGAGGGTGGCGCTGATCTGACGGGGCTTGTGCTGAGGGGCCCGTCCTTCAGCCCAAGCCCACCCAAAGGGCCCAGCAACGTTTTGCGGCCCGTGCAGTTACCTACTGCTGCCGCCACACAAGTCCAATACCTGCTTCCTTCTTTTACCGTCCAGCCTGGATCCGTAGGGCTCAAAGGTCAGTGAAGGCATCCTGTTTTTTGTTGTAAGTAGTTTTTGTGATCTGCAGGGATCAAAATTTTAGTGAATGCTTCCTGTTCACTTATGTCAGCAGTAGTTCTTGGGTGCTTCCTTGGGCTATATATATTTTTAATTAAGGTAAGACCTACTTGGTTCAAACTACGTTATTACAGCAGTGCTGTTCCTTGTGGGAAGTTATCACCAAGCTAGAAATAGCATAATCAGAATTAGCAAGGCGGAGAGGAAGAGTAGTGCCGTAGTGGTACAACATCAACTTGACTAAAGGAGGCCTCACTGTTCCGCAGCAACGTTGTCACGCGGAGAGGGCCATAGCAAGTGGCGAGGAGGCTCGTATTTCGGGCGCACAGGGAACGTTAGTGCATAAACACCTGTGTGTGTGGTGACTGTGCAATGTTGTGTTGGGGTTCCAGCAGAGTCATTGCGTGGACATGTTAAAGGGACACTAAAGTCAAATGCTGCATCATCATTGATGGTTGAAATCGCCGTCTTGGTGGTCCGCACTGCGTTAGCGAAGTCACCCGCCTAAGAACGGGCCTCTCTGACGTAGCAGTTGCCTTGCTCAACGTTGCCCTGAAGCAATGTAGTAAATTGGGCTAGTTGGAACATACTCATGGTGTCAGCGCTTGTGTCGTGTACGTCCTTGTTTTTCGTGCCCCTTTTTTTTTTGCACTTATCGTCATGACCGACATTGCCTTCTCTTACTGAGTGGCGGCTGACATAAGCAAATGGTTGTAGAAACACAAAGTTACTGGACAGTGCTGTCGACATTTTGTGATGCTTTGTGCAACCACAGTCATAGACACGTTTGTATTAGCCTAGCGTTTTTGAGGGGGAAAAAAATGATTAAAAAGGCAACTTATTCGCGATTACATTGCTGCAACACATTCACGGCAGAAGTAGAATGCACATTGTTTCAGCAAAAAGAATAAAAAATTGTTTGCCTGGTTGAAGTAGGTTCCACTAGATGGCACCACCTATCCAGCATAACCAGGTAAAAATGGAACTTTTGAAATTATCGCGTCATTATTCATCGTAACATCAAGCAGTTTTTTTTTTTTTCATCAATCAAACATAAATGGTGAAGCACTGTTTCGTCACGTGTTGAAATGCATGGAAGGTTCTTTTTTTTATTGCAACAGGTTTGATTAGTAGTGGTTAATTGTAGTAGGACTCTTAGACGTCACTGGGACCATTTCAAAATGTCCGACTGGTGGTGCGTGGTCATACTTTCACCTTAATTTCCCGATAAGTAGAGCACTGCTGTTGATAATAAGGACATTTTTGGCATTCTCAAACAATAATCTCTCACTCTGACATAAATTGTTTGCTTGTACTGTCCCTTTAAAAAGTGTTTCTTGCCTTGCGTTCCTCGATTGCTAGCTCGAGTACCGTATTTACTCGATTCTACCGCGCCTTCGACTGTAACGCGCACCCGGTTTTCACGGCGAAAAAAAAAAAAAAAGGTAAGACATCGATTGCAACGTGCACCCATTTTTCTCCTCTGCCTGCACGATCACACCACTCGAAAAAACTACTCCTTTCGGAAGCGTCTTCCATTTAAATATGAGGTACGGGGGAAGCTTGTGCCTATCTGACGCGCGACGACGTAGCATTGCCGTCACTCTAGTTTTACCGTGGCCCGATGTCAGCACGCGAACTTGCTTTGCCCCCTTCTTCTCGACCGTTGTGGTGCCAGGCATGTCGAAGTAAAGAGGCGTCTGATTGGCATTCCCGATTTGCCCAAGCAGGTAGTCGTTGTTGTGCCGCAAGTTTAGGACGAACCTCTAAAAACTGTGAAGCTTTTCTTCGTGCTCCTCCAGCAACTTTTGGCATATGCCCGTTCACCTTCAGAGGGAAAAGCCTTTCCTCTTCATAAAGTTAGTTAACCAGCTCCTGCTCGCTTTAAACTGGCTCCGCATTAGCCCTTTTTTCAAGGTTAACTGCATAGCCGGCACTTGGAGCAGTTCAAAGCAGTTCTGTCGTCACGGGCCGCTCACTGCTCAATCACATACTCGCCGAGCAGCTCTTTAATTTGCGGAAACCGACCCTGCTGTGGTCCAGTGAAGCCTTTGCGCGAATCTTTTCTGTCGACAATATTCTGCACGTTTCGGGAACTCCGAACGGGATGCGGCTCGATTTCCGTCCGTTTCGGCACACGCGATGACTTTTCTTTTAAAAGTGGCATCGTGGTGCATTGTCGAGTTTTTGGACTCGGCTCTTCTATTCCGTCGGTGCTAATGCACTACAAGATGACGAACTCCTCAACACACGTACGAAGTGCCGCACATGGGAAACACATAGGCAGAAATGGCCAACGGGCCATGCCGACGCACATAGGGGGTGGCCATTTGGAAATGCTGATGGCAATAGAATGACCGCCTTCATTTTTTTTTTCGTACTCGATTCTAACGCGCATGTGATTTATGAACACGCTTAACCGGAAAAAAGGTGCGCGTTAGATTCGAGTAATTACGGTAGTCCTCTTCTGTCGTAGTGGAATAGAAGAAGTGACATGGCATTTGTTTAGCAATTTCTTGCAGGGAATAAAGCATGTCTCTGTTATTGCAAATGCCAAAGACCAGTGGGGTTGGGGGAAGCCATACAAAAAATTACATCATGTAAAAGTGGGTTCCGCCAGATCCACTGACCTTTAGCATTTGCAATACTAGTAAAGTCATGCTTTCTTTCTTTTTGTTTTCAACTTGCTTAATTCGAAAATTCCTGGTTATCTTGGAACAAAACATCTTGCACCATCTTTCGGAAGAAACTTTCATCATGTTGCTTTTGCATCAATGTGCCACGGACATGTGAGGTAGTGTGGCCACCCACACTAGGTGGGCTGGTAGGCAGCTCAAATGTAGCTGCCAGCCGTTACTTCGCCAGCCTCTGTACATTCAGCAGGTTCAGGTTGCCTGCAAGATGGGAACTGAGAGCCAGCTATGTTCTCGGCGGCTTTCACTGTAACCGCCAGGCAAATGCGTACACGTGGTTTCTCATGGGGGAATGGGGAGTCTGCAGCCCCCCTGTCATGCCTCTCGCGTCTTAAAGACAGCATGCCTCGGAATTTGTGAAAAAATTAAAATGACTTGACGACAAGCTTATTGTAATGACCTGCCTTTCGTCCCGGGCTTTCCAAGATTGCAGATAGGAAATTAACCATTCTTCGAACGCAAAATCAGGGCACTTATTTGCTGATAAACGATAATGAGAGAAGTTCAGCTGAGTAAACGTATCCCATAGACTTAGCGCCTTCCCCTCCACCCCTCTGACTGGGGAATAGGGCGGGCACAGAAGTCACTGAGGGTGGGGCCCCTCTACCGCGCACGCTTATGTCTCCTGGTCTCCTGCAGCACATGTAAACAACTAGGCTGCCCGATTTTCTCCTGCATATATAGCTTCTAATGAAGCCGGTGAGGGTGCTCACAATGTTTTTGTTTCTACACGAATACATATATATTTTTCTCTTTGGTGACTTCGTGGTGCTCTATCACTTGGAACATTGTTGCACAGTTGTTAACACCTAATAACTTGTGTTGTAGGAGTGCTGCAAATGATACCATCTGGAAGTATCCAACTTGGCACACCCAACACAACAACTGTTGGCAAAGTCCTGGCATCGCCACCAGTAGTGTAAGTGGTTTGTCCGATACTGATACCGTGTCTCATGCCATGCCACATTGTCATATTTATTCAGCACATACAGTTCGTGGATCACTCTAATTTGTTTTTTGTCAAAGTGTGCTATTACGATTGTCATGTGGGAAACTTGAACCCTGGATTGCTAAGATTTGGGGGTCACATCTGTGTGAAGCTTCTTGCATAATGCTGCTTTTCTGAGTAAGGAAGGTCTTTGTCGTGCCGGTGGGAGATGTGCTGCAAAGCATACCAAAAAGAAATGGGGGAAGTCCTTGAACAGTCGAACAACATTAGAAAAGTATTTAGCTTTATGCAGTAGCACAGTTAAACCTCGATATAATGAACTTTATTAATATGACATTTTTGATAAAACAAAGCATTTTGCTTCTCACAACTTCATCTCCATAAAAAGCCATGTTATTTTGGACCTCATAACAGGAAAAGCTCATTAATTTGTATTTAAGAGGGCCTAAGAAAATTGTCATAATCAAACAAATACCAAAATATCGAAAGTATCAAGAAAGCAATAAATAAGTACCTACTGTGAAAACTGGAATACAGGTCTTTTTTTTTAATAAAAAAACAGCCATAAATTGTCGACCCCTGTCTTATATGCAGAAAAACTTTGGAAGTTTGGCCACTATAGGCCACTGATGTCAGCTTCCTCTATTATCGCAATCATCGGCGTCGCTTCGTTTACTTCCAGTCTTCTGCTATGGGCATCCTCATTTTACGTTTTTGTTGTTTTCCTGTGAATCTGTTTGGGCTCGGAGGTGCTTTTCTTCTGATTCTTAACCGGTGGTCGAGGGCAGATCACTGTAGCGTTCAAGTAAACAGAGATATCGTTCGCGAAGGCACGAGGAAATCTGGTCTGAAGTTTCTTGAAAAGGTGTTGGTATACTAGCGCATGTGATTGTGAGCGGTAGCCGTGAGTGTCAAACAATAACTTGAAGTTTATTTTTGCGCGGCTGTTCTTGCTGCTCAAATCTTGCCAGATACTCTTTCCTTGTTGCTTCCTGCGACGTCGGCAGCTCTGACTACAATGCATGTATGGCTAAGACCAGTGGGCAGATCGAGTGGTCAGTGGGCAGATCAGTAGGCAGATTGTGCAGGTTATGACAAAAATGGCCATTTTCTTTACTATATGCGATACATGTACTATTCGAATTTGATTCTAAATTATTCGACCAAAATCACTATACACTTTGAACCTAAAGTTTGCCATTCACACAAGCCTAGATAGAAAGCACGTGCAAGTAAATAACATTTTTCACTGCAAATTATTTGAAATCGCATTTTTCCGTTCACTCTTTCTTTTTTTTTTTCGATTTTCAGTAAGCAGTCGAAGGGGTCGACCTATTTTCTGGTTTTTCATGGTATTACACCAAATGAATTTTTGTTTTCTTGATTAATGCATAAATATAACATTAATTTTGCATAAGAGCAGTGCAAAAGCCACAATTTTTCTCATTCATTGGGTTCTGCGCTTGCACTTTTGTGCAATGTCCATTCATTCTAGCGCCTACCTACTAATTTGAACTCTGCTTAATTTGTACAATATTGTAGCCCCCTGTCAGTTCGAATTGGTGACCCTTTACTGTATATCAAAAGGTCAAATCTCATTCTAATGATATTTCAGTGTAATGAAGTAAATTGCAGATTTTTTTCAACTTCGGTATATCGTAGTTTAGCTGTATTACAGAATTTTTATTACGCCCGCTATTGCATCCTTTGCCTTCTCATGCTTCTTGAATCATTTCATTGAAGCCCTTCGTTCTTCCTTTCTGTGCTAAACGCGTGCAGGGTGTCGTCACCACATAGTCCATCACTGCAAAGTGTCATCGTGGATGCTGCTAGCACACTGCAGCCCCCACAGATACAGCTGACCCCTGCTGAGCCGTCATCCTCGCCACGTATGCTGGCCTCCCCGAGCTCGGCCCAGTGCCTCCTCCTGCCTGAAAGGTGGACGCTTTGTTCAACTACTGCAGAATAGTGCCAACTTGGGCCAGCTTGTGCAGTCGCATTCAATATTACTTGAAAAATTATCACTTTCATTGCTCATGACTTCCATTGCTCACGATTTCTATTAGCCCTCATTTTCTGAGCAAAACGGCATTCTCTCACTTGTAGATGACACCAAATAACATGTTTAGTTATGGAAATAAGAGCAAGTTGAAGTCATGCACAACCTTTGGGCTGGTGAGGAAATGCACTGTGTGTTGTGATATTGAGTGCAGCTTTACATCTATCTCAACTTTGCGAACGTACTAGAAAGGAAAGAGTAAAGGCAGATGGAACTCTGACTGTCTGCCTAGCTTCATAGCGCACAAGGCTAGCTGCCAGAATAGAGAAGTGAGGAATAGATAGCCAGGTGAAATGCTAAGTGGTGTTTGTTTTTGTACCTTCTTGGCCGTTTTCTTGCTCGCTTTCCTTCTACCACTTTTCTATGTTGTCTTTGGCACAGTGAAGCTTGTTTGGCAGCTAGCGCATCGGGCAGGCCATGTAATGTGGGGCTCAGATAACTGACAGTCAGCTACAGAAATGAAAAATGTATGGCAGTATAGGAAATGCAGCTCAGGGTGGCAGAGGTATTGGTGGGTTCATGAAATTCAAATACAGTTGACTCTTCTTAAATGGAACTCGAAGGGGATCCATAAAGCTGTTCCATTTATCAGAAGTTTCATTTAAGCAAAGTACACTTATTTAGTGAATCGAAACTTTTCTTCAAATTGCACAAACCTCACCGTACTCATGAGGATGAGTAGGAGAAAAAAAAAAGAGTGAAAAGTGGTTTGTTTGGCAAACTTGAGTTGTTTTTTCACAAGGCACGCACCCATGCCCGACAAACTAGCCAGAAATTCTGGACAAGCCTTATGCTCAAAGTAGCGCTGCAAAAGTTCAACGGCCTCTTTAGCTGGTCAGTCTGGTGGCACCACTACACTGGCAATATTGTCCCCAAATTCATCGCTGGAAGGTTAATCCTCATCTTGTACTTCAAAAATGATTTCCTCGGCAGTCTCTTGACGACAGGTACGAACATTTTCATCAATTGATTTGTAGTCCTGCACAGGTCGCAGGTTTGATTCCCGGCTGCGGCGGCTGCATTTCCGATGGAGGCGGAAATGTTGTAGGCCCGTGTGCTCAGATTTGGGCGCACGTTAAAGAACCCCAGGTGGTCGAAATTTCCGGAGCCCTCCACTACGGCGTCTCTCATAATCATATGGTGGTTTTGGGACGTTAAACACCACAAATCATCATCATTGTAGTCCTGCAAACTCAAAGGGGCAGAGGGCACGATCTTACTGAATACTGCCTCAATGTCGCCATCAGCAGGGCTTCTTCATCAGGTACTGCTTCTTACTCTTGAAAGCCAGCATTATGAAAGCATCTGTGTATTGTTGTTGCCTTCACTTGCTCCCAGGCACGGGCCAAAATGCCAATAAATCTATGCTGTAGCATTTCCCGCTGTCTGCACAAAGCAGCAAGCGATGAAGCAATTGCCTGCGGTAATGAACTTTAATGTTCTGAATAACCCCTTGATCCATCGGCTAGATCACTGCCATTGCATTGGCTGACAAGAACTGCAGAGCTGCAGGCTTGGAATCAACCTGACCGTGGGCTGGGCAATTATCCACGATGAAGACAACCTTCCTGCCTTGCCTCGTAACTCTTGCGTCTTCCTCCCGTAGCCAGTTTTCGGAAACAGCTATGGTCATCCACGTTCTTCTGTTCCCACAGTACGCAACGGGAAGGTGTCGAAAGCCTTTGAAACAACGTGGGTGTCTTGATTTTTCTATTACCAGCAGCTTCAATTTCTCATCTCCTGCCTTGTTTGCACCCACCAGCACAGTGATGCAATCTTTACTTCGTTTCGCTCCACTACAGGCCTCGCCTTTGAAGGTGAGAGTATTTGATGGAAATGTCTTATAAAAGATGCCCATCTTGTTGACATTTGAGACATCTCATAGCTCAAAGCTCATCAACATTTCCTCAAGCTGCCCCTTTTGCCAGTCAGTGCAAATGTCCTTGTTGACTGCAGCACTCTCACCTGAGATTGCTTTGAAGACTAGTCCATGGCGTGTTTTGAAGCGGCTGAGCCATCCGTCGCTTAGGACAAAGTTCTCAACACCCGTTTGCATGGCGATCTCTCGAGTTTTTTGCTTGAGAATTGGTCTGCTTATGGGCAAATTAGAACTTCGTGCACGCTTGAACCACAGAAAAAAGAACCTTTTCTAATTGTTCATAAAGCGTCGTCCGCATTTCTTTAGACGTAAAGGTCCCGTTATTTACAGCACCTTCAATCTTTTCTCTGCCTTTGAAGATCCGCGACAGCCTCGATTTCGGGGTGTTGTATTTTTTCACCTTTTCCATGTTGGGCAGGCTGCTTCGATCGAGCTCCTGAAGACTTTTCAGCTTTTTTTCAAGCGAGAGTGCATGGTGTGGCCACTTCCTTTCCGTCGGGCTGAAATAGCACAGTGATCCACCACACTTGGCCGCACAAATAGGCCTAACAAACAACTGACTCGCCGACTCTGCTCCACAACCACCACAAGCGAGAATGGCTACTGGATTGGCTTGTCTCGAAGTGCTGTCATGGTTGTGAGACTACTTTTGGCCTGAGTGAGTCTATGCTGTGTTTAGAGTTTGTGCTGTTTAACCGTAGGTGACCAATAAGCACTGTTTTGATTAAGCGATGAATTTCACTGCGCAACACATAAAAAGTCCAGCCATATGAGCCCGTTTAGTTTCGTGTATGAGGTATTTTCGTTTAAGCGAGTTTCGTTTATTGGGAGTCCACAGTACTTTACAACTGGACCAGCTCACGGATGAAAGGGTAAAGCTAATGTCCTCAAGCGAGTGCTTTTATTGTAGGCAACATTTAAAAAAGCAAAAAATGATGGAAAACATTGTTCCAGCCTTCTGTTTGATCTGCCCCTTTGCTTTTACTAGCTTTAGCTATCTATCGCAGTCACAGTTCAGTGGAGGTGGAACGCTAGAGGCTCACGTGCTTTGTCAACGCTGTACCAACAGCGTTGACATTTTCTCCACCTTCGCTAGCCGCCTAGTTATTTACATTGTGCATTTATGGCTTTGTAGATGTGAATTCGTCCCACACATGCGCAAAAAAGCCATTAGCAACGCATGTGCACCTTCTTCCAAAATGCATGCTAGCGCTCCTCATTTCGTTCACCTGCCGGCAGCACGTGATTGGCTCGCTTGTGTCACATGATTCATCCTCACGGTCAAACCGTGTTACGCTCTCACTTCGAAGTCGCAGTGGTCGGGAGCGCTCTGAAAAAACCAATCGAAGGTAGTCCGAGCGCTTGAATCCTACCAACCGAAGGCACAGCTGCTTTCAGAGCATTCGAAAACGTCTAACCGAATACGCCATTAGAAAGAAGAAACTACAGTGTGGTCCATTCTTATCTGTGCTTGCAGAGTACAGTGAAGAGCAGAGGGACAAAGTAAAGTTTGATATGGCAGCGCAACGCTTATGTAGTGGGTTGAGGGGATGACACCAACTGTGGGAAAAGTGTAGAGGGGGCAAGTGGTTTTTGAAAAGCGCTGCAAACTGTCTGATTTTGCATCCAGTCCAACATGCGGTGTTGAATTACCCGGCATATGGCGTACGACGATTCAGCACATATGTGGCAAGCGAGCAATCAGTGACAGGCTCTGCCCACATAAGACACCTTGGAATGCCCACTCTGAAAATTTATCATCATAATGAAGCTTAAAAGAAAGACTTTTCTAGAACCGTGCTTTATTGTATAAAAAAAATTATCAATAAAACTGCATCTTTACAAGCGACAAGCACATTGCACCAGCCCGGCATCAGTCATGATTTCGACAGGCAGACCTTAGCAAGGCAGATGACGGCTGTCGTTTACATTGTATTCAATAAAACACTAGCTTGTCATGGAGGGCTTGTTTTGGTGTTACATCCCATGTTTATATGTTGGGTTTATTTCTTCAATATCCTCAATGCAAAAAACAAAGGTGAAAAGGGGATTGAGACAGCCGGTGTCACAGCGTTTACCTGCGAAATGGCCTTGCATCGCTGCTTGCGATGTTGCTAGTTGTTTTAAAGTGAGTGCCGACTTGCAGAAATGGCACACTTAAAAAATCACTTTAGTCATTCAGGAATTATTTCTCGTCAAAGCAATTTGTACTTTTTGTGTCATGCCGTCACGAGCGGCGATGCCAGCAGTGGTTTTGAGGATCAACGTGCCTTGGCGACGGCGATCGAAGTGGCAACAGAGGCATTTCTAGCATCTTGGAAACGTGTGCCTCTTGTGCTGTCATTAGCTGCGGCCCTCTGATGCGGAGACGCAGATATCTGCCCGGTTGGATGCACGCCGAACATGTGATCAGGCGGTCCAATACGACAAAACGTCGCCATTCTAACTGCCACATCGCCCTGTCAGGACGTTGGATCGGATGTAAAATCGCTTTGTCTCGTTCTTGATGAAGTTGCGACAGTCATCATTGCAACTGTGCCATAAATTAACCCTCTACCATTGCTTTTTCTTTTCTCCCATTCTTTCACACCAGGTGCAACAGTTCACCATCTGCTTCTCCTAATCCTCCAAAGATCCGTTGTCTCATTCCATCCAAAGGTATTTGCAAAAGCCTTTTTGTCTCTTTTGTGCGGTGTCTAGTAAGGGGATATTGCTTTGTCCCAGTGCAGTGTTTAATACCCCAATGGTCTAGTTGCTTGTCACTGACCCCACTGACATCTTTTTCAAGTAGTTCTATTGTCTCATAGTACTTTTTACTTAGCACAGAAAACTGGAAGCATAAAAATCTTACTGTGGCTGTGCTATTAAGGGGGAACGCGGGGATCAAATCGCGAGAATAAGATGAAAAGATCAATTTTTTGAAAAAAATCTCATTTTCAGTTTTTGTAGCCCGTTTTCTGTCTACAGTAATACCATGTTATCTCGAACTCGCATATCTTGAAAAATCGGCTAAGTCGAAATTTTCCGTGGCACCGAACATTTTTCTATATGTCCTTCGTGTATTTTTTCCTTTATCAAAGCATTTTTGGGTCGGATTGCGGATAACTCAAAATGTTGACTGGTTGCGGAATGAAAATTCCGCGATTGGTCCATTTCACAAGATCTGTGCAATGCTGTCACGCTTGAAGTCCACCTATTTTTTTTTTATTTAGCCGTGCCTGCCACTACGTCAATGCTTTACGCGAAGTGTGTGAAGTCTCAGCGCAGTGACATATCAACTTTGTCAAGCAAACCTGTTGCACGTCATGTGACACATGCGCTGAGCAGGGAGGCCCTCTGCCCATGCTTGGCGTAGTTTGTATTGTTTGGTTTGTGCAGTGCACATGATTCTTCCTGAGGTGTGATTTCTGTTCATCTGTGCAAATCACACGGTGTAGACTTTTTGCTGACTGTGGCTCATCGTTTTCCCTGAGATGTGATTTCTGTTCATCTGCGCTAACCGAGCGGTACGGATTTTTCACTGACTATGAGGAGCGGCAACTTAGCGTGAGTGCGGCAAGCATGGCATTTACCAGAAGAACCGAAAGAGTCTTTTACCAAAAGAGCCATCTCCGCAGAATTTTGTTGTCCTATGAAAACAGCAAAGGCTATGAAATTGACCTGCTTGGAGCAGTACACCTTCTCAGCAGCGCTTGGAAGCAAGTTCGCGCAGCCGCTATCACTAACTGCTTTGTGCACACTGGGTTTTCACGTGCCACCACTTTGCCAGAAGCAGAGACGGCAGAGACAGATGACTTCAGAGACTGTGAGGAACTTTGTCAAGAGGTCATCAAGCTTACAGGTAACGGTGCCACCGAAAATTGCATGACTTTTCTAGAGTATGCGCTGTGTAAGCAGGATGTGGCTAGGACCGTAGGAATGATGGACATCGAAATCATTCTAACGGCCACTAACATAGGGGACGACTGCAATGACGAACCACCTCGAGAGGTGCTGACAGCTTCCAAGACGAGAAATTTGCTGCGCTTGCTTCGAAATAAGGTTGAGCGCAGCTGTGGGGAAGATTGACTGATGCGATGCGTCAAGCACCTGGAGGACGCCTTCCTAGGTCAGAGTACAACTGCAAAGCAGACGAGCATTGGGCAGTTTTTCTCTGCTAAATAAAATGTCAGTGCAGCAAAACCTAGCCAGTTGAAGTCTCTTGTACGCTACTTCTTTCTCTTTTAAACCTGCACGAGAATAAAGAATAAAAACTGCCATTGGAGAGCCAGGAAGCCGACGAACACCACATCCATGAACTTTTCAGATGAACTAACATATAAAAAATCCCGCGCTGACTGCTAATAGTTTCAATGTAAAACTATTTTACTACTACATACTTCAGAATACCGAACTTTTCATAATACAGAGTGCTATATTTAATTTCGCATTATATTAGCAATGCCTCAGTACGTCGAACTCATATTCTGAAATCTGTCATGACCATACAAGCAGTAGGCAAGCAGGCGACAGCTGTAGGCAAGCAGACGACACAGCGAACGGACTCCCTTCTTCTCAGAAGACGTGAGACAGTGCGGAGGGGGAAAAAAAACGAAAATGTAAAGACGACGAAAGAAGGCAGAAAGCAGGCAGCCGTAGCCAATGAACTTCGAGTCACGTTCCACCATTGCCACGATCCTTACCGATAAGGACGAGATAATGAAGTGCCAGAATTAATCACAACTTGTTCCCCCAAGGAATCGACTGCGGAATCGGAGTTCCCTCTAGGAATCAACAGTTATACCATGCGGCTTGGTGACTTTCAGCTGATAGACTCTGCGGTGCTCACATGGTTTGAAGATGTAAGAGCCCAGAATGTGCTTGTGTCGGGGCCCAATGATTCAAGAGAAGGGGCGACAGTTTTGAATGCAACAGGCTGAAGCATCTTCTGGTTGGCTCTACTGTTTTTGACAGTGAAATGGGATCACCTGGCAGACTGTCTGGTGAGGAGAAAGCTGCAGACGGAAGTGGCAGCATCCAGATGGCGGGAAGAGAAGTTTAGGGGAGTAATGGAGTCGTACAGTTCGGCTGCTATATTCAATGCCAATGAGACTGCCTGCTTCTACCAACTTCTGCCGGACAAGACGATGCATTATAAGGGGGAAGAGTGCAAGGGCGGCAAAAAATCGAAGGTTCGTACTACTGTTTTTTATTGCTGCAACGCAACAGGCACAGAGAAGCTTAAGCCTCTTGTCATTGGAAGGTTTGCACAATGCTGCATGAAGAATGTAGTGTCTCTGATTGGATTAGAGGGCAAACAAACAAGCCTGGATGATTCGAGAGCTCTTTATGGAGTGGCTTCTGACCATGGGAAAAAAAAAAAAAGATGGAAAAGGAAGGACGGAACATTATGATGATAGTTGATAACTGCTCGGCATACATATTCAACATACGGCTGACTGATGTGCCCCTTGAGTACCTTCCACCCAACTGCATATCTGTGTTTTAACCCCTCGATCTTCCGCAAGTGCCTTGTTCAGCGTGGGCTTATAAACCTACAACTTTAGCAGTCGACTGTCATCAACGTATGACAGGTGGCGGAAATGTTCACCGGTGCATGGTGGAGTGTCACTTCAACAACTGTTCAGAACTGCTTGCGGAAAGCAGGGTTCATGCACACGAGTGAGCAGCCAGAAGACGCCGAGCAGCCACGCGACGATGACCAAGCGGAGGAGGGCAATCTTGGCAAGCTTTGGAGTGAGGTGATTGATCTGTTGGCCATGGATTCGGTCTCATTTAAGGATTATGTGCTGTGCAATGAAGGAACCAGGACATCAGCAGAGCTAACTGACACAAGACATCCTTCAAACAATTCAAGATGAAGGCAGCGACGATGGTGTGGATGGTACCGCGGACAGTGAAGGTGCTCATCGCAACCTGAAGACTGTGACAAGGTCGGGACAGCTGCAGATATGATGTATATCATGCAGGAAGCGGGAGTTTTCCTTGCGAAAAACGTGAAAATGATCGAATTGCTCCACAGGAATGTGGATGAGCTGAAGGCCATCGCGCTGCACAGTTTGTGCTGCACTTGTAAAAAAAAAAATAGAGATAAAAAATCACAGACTCCCCCTGAAACACTTTTTCAAGTAACGTTGGAATGGATTCACTAAAAGAGTTTATTGCCTTATGGATTCAACTTCGCAAAAATTTTAAGAATCCGTCCAGTACGAGTGGAGTTACAAAGATTTGTCGCACGCTGCAATTGCATTCTCTCTTCTCTCGTTCGGACGAAAGCGCTGGAAGCTAAGAAGGGGTGATGACATAAGCAAAGAGAATATGTCACACGCACCTCATGACCTTGAGCACTTCTTTTCTTTTTTTTTTATTTTCGCTATACACGACACTTTCAGCGTGATAACACTTGCATGCATGGACAAGTCGTGATATCCCGCGGCAATCCCTGTAATGACTGAACATTCCATGTTCAAATCACCCAATGCCTGGTAGATGGCCTTTTACAAATGATTTTTGAGCTTCCTCCATCATTTGTCGAGATAAGAGAAAGGAATTATTAGCTGACTTTGGCAATTTATTGTAGATTACAGGCCACGTATTGTGCTATAATATTTGGCTCGCGTGTTCTCGGGAGCCTCTACTACCGATCGGCAGCGTTTTTTGACCATGCTCTAAAAGTGTTGTAGGGGCGGCTCCTTTAAGTAAACATGCATTCATTGGTGTTCATTTGTGCACTTGTTCTTTTCTCGTGAAAATCGAGTTCAAAGACCCACTGTTGTAAGGGTATGTCCTTCTGGTCAATGGAACGTAAGTACCGTATTTACTCGCATAATAGGCGCACAGCTAGTTTGGTCGCGAAAAATTCGATTTTTTTAATTCCGTGCAAATAGGTGCACCACACTTGACTGTGATCAGAAATGATTCTACCCCCCAGCAGTACAGTTGAAACGCGATCCCCGTGCCCTGAAAAAAAAAAAAAAGGCAAATGGACGAGCGAATAAAAAAATTCAAAGTGCTACGACCTAACCAACGTGTTCAAAATAAAACCTAAAGAAAAGCGACCTATCAATTACTAATAGCCCCCAAATCGCTACGCTCCTTGGAGGTCATGTGTACTATGCCGGGCACTCGGTTGCCATCACCACCATCAGAGGAACAGAAAGAAATGCAATTTTGCAAGCGGTGTGCGTATGTCGTGGTCGTGTATTCAACTTTGGTTCCACCATGGGGAAGTACACAAGCTATACGGCTGGATTTAAACTGCAGGCAGTGCAGTACGCGCTGGAGCACGCCAACCGGGCTGCAAGCAGGTATTTCGGTGTTGGAGAAACCAGTATTCGGCACTGGAAGGATCAAGAAGAAAAACTTAAGGCGACGAAAAAGATGCGACGGGCTTTCCGTGGTGCCAAGACCGGCCGGTATCTGAACATCGAAAAGCAGCTGGTTTGGCATATACAGGAGCTACGACAAGACGGCTGTGCTGTGTCATTGGATATTGTGCAGGCTGAGGCACGCGGAATAGCCCGAGCACAGCGCATCGAAGCAAAAGAGTTCAAAGCTAGCTCCAGATGGACAACTCGTTTCATGCAGCGCCATGGCCTCACACTGCGACCACCTTGTGCCAGCACTTGCCCTCAGCATATGAAGACAAAGTGGTGGACTTCCAACGTTTCGTTATAAAGCTCCGACAGCAGAAAGACTTTATTTTGTATCAGATCGGCAACGCTGATCAGGCCCTCCTTTGCTTTGATATGCCGCGGAACACGACAGTGGAGAAGAAAGGTGCTCGGAGTGTCATCGTCAGAACTTCCGGCGCTGATAAATAACGATGCACCATAATGCTGGCGGTGACAGCGGATGTGCGCAAGCCTTGTGTTATTTTTAAACGTAAGACGCTCCCAAAGGCGAATTTTGTTCAAGGCGTCTATGTCAGAGTCCAGGAAAAAGGTCGGATGAGCGCGGAACTCATGGTAGATTGGGTGAAAACAGTCTGGGGTCGGTGGCCGGGTGGTCTGTTGTTCCATGCTTGTCCTGGGCAGCTTTTGTGGGCACTTAGTAGACCACGTACGAGATGAGCTAAAGGAGCGGCACGCAGATCTGGCAGTGATTCCGGGCGGTCTCACATCGATACTGCAGCTTTTGGACGTGTCCTTGAATAACCCTTTTAAGGACAATGTTTGAAGGCTGTACACCACTTGGATGGCTGGAGGACAACATCAGCTGACTCCAGGTGGTAAGATTAAAACGCCGCCTGTAAAAATCTGTGTGCTTGGATTGTGGAAGCGTGGCAAGCGATCTCTGACGAAGTCGCCAGGAAAAGCTTCAAGAAGACGGGTATCTTGAACGCACTGGGTGCAAGTGAGGATGACATGTTGTGGGGTGTGGATGATTCAGACACTGAAAACTAAACCCCGCGCAGCGAGGGTGAATGTGTGCTCTCCGAATAGAGAAAAGGAGGAACACCTATGACTTTTGTGTAAATAAATTTTACGTGTGTGTGTGCAGTTGACAGCTCTTGCTTGTTCATTAAGAAGTACTTAGGTATGTTTGTTATATGCTGAATTAATTGGTAAACGATAGTCACCTTTTACTTGACAAATGTGCAGATTTGAAGTGCGAGAACAGAGTCTAAAAAGTTTTCGTAAATATTACCCTGCGTAATGGCGCACCCCTAACTTCGAGCCGGATTTTTTGAAAAAAAAAAAAAAGTGTGCCTATTATGCGAGTAAATACGATATTTATGGTTAATTTCTGGGTTTCAGCTGTAATGACCTTTCAAAATAACACTAATTTTCCATGCTCCTTGACGTTCGTTACACCGAGATTTCACTGTAGTGATTTTTGTGAAAAGAGCACATTTTTTCCAGCGATTTGTGCAACTTTGGTTATCTTGAAAATCCGTTTATCTTGAAATTCTTCTTGGTTTTTATGGCTTCTAGTTAATGAGGTATTACTTTAATTCGAAAATTCAATATCTTACTGAAAATCACACAGAAGTGTTTTTAAAAATTGTTGCACCCGCAGAGGTGGCGAAAGTTATTGCGGAAATCTAAAAAAAAAGAACTCGTTTCTAAAAAATTGTTTCTCCGCGATAGCACAACTAGGCACGGCGATCTTGGGCTTGGCAGAAAGAGAATTTCTCTGAGTTCAAATTTCTCACCTCAGTTGGCTCCTTCCATTAAGAAGAAGCGCACAAAAAGCAAATGTCTGAAGGTCGTTTCGAGGCCCCTGTTTGGCCCACATGATGCTTCGGCACGCCACGCCATTGGTCCGATGGTCGCTAAGTGTGTGGCGTGGTCAGCTTCCGCGTTGCGAGATTATAGCTGTTGAAAAATCGGACTATTTAGTCACGTTTGGACTCGTTCTGTCTTCGTGGATCGATGATAATTGCTCTTTAGCAAATGCTCCAGGAAACTCTGTCATCGGACTACAGTAGCGTGAACATTGCGAAGTGCACTTGAGACCTGTATTGAGTTCACTCGTCGAACTCACTGTTAGATGTTCTGCCCGCCGGCATCTCCAGGTTCGCTACTAAGATCGCAGTGGGCAATGGGACCAACCTTTGTACTAACGGTCTAACATAGTGTACCTTGAAAGAGACACCGCGATTGAGCTAACAGCTCGAAGTCGTGCTTAGGCCTAACTGGCCTAACTCCGCTGACGGTGTCATTGTTCATATGGAATCCTAACTTTGCGGGCAAGAGCATCGTGCTAGAACAAATCACACTGTACGACGTACAATGGCGCCTTGTAATTGCAAGTCTACATTTTACGTGTCAGCAGCGGACTTTACAGCTGTGAAACTAGTAACCATCATCATGTTAATCACGCAGCGATAGCTTGAAATAGTGCAGCAAGTTCATGCATCGGCGCTCTAAAATGCGTGGTCTAGCACATAGCAAACCGATGTTTCGTCGTCTGGGCTAGGCATACTGCACATAGCTGCCGAATGCCGCCACCCAGCATATCGGGTACTGATTTCCTGGACCCCGCAGTCGAGCCCTTGGGAGGGAACATAAACACTCAGTGATGATATAATTTAAGTACATTTCAAGCCGAGTCTGGTATTCCAGCAAGTGTTTCTAAATGTAGAGAAATAATGAAAGCTTCTTCGTCTACCTTTTCGCGATCAGGTAAAGAATGAAGCGTATCAGGGCGAGGGTAAGAAATGAACTTGTTTGGAAGAGGGGACGAATTTTCATCTGCCAAACTTGTGTCAAGTAAACTTCTCAGAAGTTCCTGTGTTATCAAAGTATTGGCCATATTTGTCGCAGCACGTCTCATCTTGCATGCTTACAGACTTGTAATATTAAAGTGGTCATCAAACCTGATATGCTCACCCTTCAAAAAGCTGACAAAAATGACCAGCAAAGAAAGAAAATACACGCGGTGCAGAAAAAATTACAAAGCAAGGGCACAAGAAGGTCTCTGAAAGCGAAGACACTGAATATTACAGTCCCAAGGCATTTTTATGTACGTGTTGTGGCTGTGCAACTTTAGAGCCAGTT
Source organism: Rhipicephalus annulatus (assembly GCA_013436015.1). Classification (NCBI taxonomy): domain Eukaryota; kingdom Metazoa; phylum Arthropoda; class Arachnida; order Ixodida; family Ixodidae; genus Rhipicephalus; species Rhipicephalus annulatus. The sequence continues at coordinate 131,612 of WOVY01013922.1, forward strand.
TTCTTGGAAGTGTGTTTTGAGCCGACAGACTGACTTGCCCAGAGCATAGCACGACTATGGCTTTATGAATTTTCATGAGGTTTGTTGCGTTGTATTCCCCAGTGAATTCTTTATTTTGTATTCCCCAGTGAATTCACTGCCAAAGCAGATTCTGTAACTGTGCGTGTTCACAAGTGGTGTCACCACTTAAGCCAGACATACGCATGCTCACCTACTGTAAGAGCTTGATATGATTGGTGAAGCCATTTCATGTATCTATTCATCAACTGGGCCAAATTAACCAAAGTACTAAATATGGTAGGCAACAATAGCTTGAACTGTGGCATCAAATGAAATTAACAAAGAGAAACATACTCTGTGAACAAGAGCTTAATTGAATTTTACTGTTACGAGAAGAATGCATTCAACATTCAGTGTAAAATGCTGGCGTAATTTGTCACATTGCTGTATTACATTTTGGAAAACGTGTAATTCAAGTTGGCAAGTTGCGTTGACTTAAAGAGTGAAGGAGGGATAGCAAAGCCAATATTTGCCTTATTTTGCTCTTGTGACTTCCTCCAATTTGGAAAAAAAGTTACACACTAGGACGCTGCTAAGTTGTCTAGTTGCGCTAACATTAATTAGTTTTCACTGTGTCCTCACTACTGCCTGTCATACCTCAACCGTTTTGGTGCCTGCTTTTTTTGAAATGTGTAACAAATTGGACAGAGAACCATTCAGAACAGGAACTGAGATAAATTCATTAATAGACAGATTGCCTGTTGTATTGGCTAAAACTGCAAAAAATTACTTTTAGCAATGCAGTCGGGAAGGGAAAATGCGTATGATTACTATGATGACTTTACCTTTGAATTGCACAGTTAATGGTTTCTATATTAGTGCTGAATTGCAGCACACTTTTGTTAGGATTATCTCTCCTGACCTAAAATGTGCAGATTCGCCATCGTTTGTACTTAGCAGAACAATGGCTCACAGGAGTAGCACAGGAGTAGCAGCGTAGAAGCTGTGGGCCTAATGGCATTTGCCAACGAGTTTAAGATGTGCCAGGGGTGCCTTGCTCGTGAGGTGGTAAGGAATCTCACATGACAGCGAGTGCTTTGAAAACTTATTCTACCTGCTTTCTATACTAAAGAAGCAGTTGAAAAAGTCAAAATGGAGGTGGTTAACTACAGTTTCACTTACTCCTTCAGAAGCAGAACGCTGAGCGCAATAAACAGCTTGGGAGGAAGGCTATTGGCATTGCTGTTGGTTCTCAGTGTTTGCTGGAGGAGGGAGTTTCTTAGCGGCTTTTCAGACTAAAAAATCCTGCTTGCACAGTATCCATCACCTCTACCAAGGAGCAGCTATTACTTGCTCGGTAAAAGACTAGGTCGAGAAACGTTGGTTGTCATTGCCTTTAATTTTGGCCTACGTGGCACATTAGCTGTATTAAAATTTTTAGTGAGCACGGCCCCTAGTGAGTTAAGAGCTGTCAGTAGCTAACTCTTTTCAGGACAGCATCACATGTCATAGCAGTAGTTTCTCGTGATAGCAGCTATTACGTTTTTGGCAGCTATCTATTAAGCCTTACCAATCGGTTCCTCCCGCTTGCAGATGGTCGGGGCTCCCCACTGGCCATGCTAACCCCTCCCTCTGCTGCAACCACACCACTCGGCTTCAACAAAGCACTGGCTTCCTCGGGAGGCACTCCCCCAACCAGCTCACCGCTTGCTTCTTCGCCAGCGCGATCTCGCGTCTCACCATTTTTCACGGGTGAGCGTCGCCTTTCAGCAGATTTTTTTTTAAGGACATAGCTATAGCCATCAAGGCTAATTAACACTCATTTGCATGTATCGTATCTAAATTGGCATTATACATTTTAGATTATATAACTTCACTTCGCAAAAGAAATGCATAATCTGCCTGTGAAAGACGGTAATGTTTGCAGCCAAGTTATACAAAGATAAAGTCTACCGGAATACTGGTTCATCTTTAAACAATAAAAAAAATAAAGACTCATTCAGCTTTTGTTTGAATTCTGCCGTAAACAGCAGATTCATGTCGTGTTACTCTGTCCTAAACAACTGTGTTTGGTGTATTCACACCATGCATTCTGATGCCTTTTTGCTGCATGTAGTGCATTCAGTTATCCTAAACAGCTTTCCTACTTCAAACAATGCCGCAGGTGTTCTGTCCATGAAGTCTGGGAACTTGACGCCCACCGAGCCAAAACTAGACTCAAGTCCCCGATCTCATCGTGGTTCTAAAGCTCTGGTTGCATCACCAGCTACGCCCGGCGCAGAAGCTCGGATGCCTACAACTGAAAACCTGACAGACACAGGTAAAAGGACACAGTCGCACCGTGATGCACTAAGGGCCCCTAAATCACCCAGAGGTCGAAATGTAGTTGTGGTTGGGAAGTTGTGCATGAGTGTACAACGAACATGTAGCCATGAGAATTTTTCGAAACGGTGCCGTAATAGCAGAGTTGGATGTGCAACCTTGTGTGTGTGTGTGTGATTAATTTGGAAAAATTATAAGATTTATAACAACACTGCCCTTGGTTAAGCCTATTGACCAGGCAATTAAGCATTAAAAAACAGCCAGCGATGATAATAGATAGGTATAGGCACCTCACATTTTTATTTTTGTCGCCCACTATGCATTTCATTTTTCTGATATTTCCCTCTTTTTTTCTTTCATACTTTTGTTGTGCAGATGCAAAGGCACTCAGCAGTGGGCTTTCATCAGACAAGTTGCTCAAGACAAGCAAGACAAAGAAGCTTTCGGAGACCAGTGATGGGATGGTGAGGATACTTGCTTTCTTGGACTTGCAGCTGTCTTCACTGTGTCTACCGATTTTCCTTATTCTGCTTATTGTTTTGTTCATAGAGATAAAGTGTCAGAAACTCAACATAGGTGCTGTTACTGTGGATGCTAAGCTTTTTGGAGCATTAACATCAAATACTTGTGGCATAAATGTCACGTGCAAGAATAGAGGCACTATGTGATTCAACCTATTATTTATCTCATCACTGCTATTCGGCACTACCAAACAGGCTTGTGGGAATATTCGAATGAATAGTGCTGTACTTGAAATCGCTTCAATTCAAATTTAAATTGTTGGAAATTTCAAAGTATCCAAAACAAATGAATAGATGTATATTATTATGCATGCAACTCTCTGTAAAGATGGTTTCACTGCAGTGAAGGGGTGCTAAGCAGTCATAAAATCTATTCAAGGAAAGGTCACACGGCTGTACAAAGTCTCACTTCAAGGTTAAATGAACGTTTTGTTGCCACGTCAATTCTTTCTTTTTTTAACTTCAGAATCATGGCTTATATTAAGTATAGCAAATTTTAAGATGTAAAATACCTCTCAGGTTATCATTTGCATTCTAGCAAAAGTCAAATTCTCATACTATTTTTCTAGTTCCTTTAACCAAGAATAATCCCTTTTGCACAGGCCTTGTTTCAATTAAAAAAAAAATATTATGCAGGTTGGTTGGATCATGACAAATATTACAATATGTGGTATATTCTATTCAAATTCGATTTGAAATTATTCAACAAATAATGGTATTCCCTTTGAATTGACTTCAAACCTAAAATTCACTATTCTGACAAGCCTTCCTTAAGGCTTTGGGGTTTAAGCAAGCAGTGCGTCAATGTTGGATGATGGACGATGTTGGACGATGATGCAGTGCGTCAATGTTGGACATACAATCAAACCCAGCTACAAAGAAAGTGATGGGCATGGGAAAAAATTTAGTTGTGAAATCCAAAAAATACAGCTGACCTGAGCTAGCAAAACAAATTAACTTTATTTCCTAAATTCAAAAGTGTCACCTGCTTCATTTTCCCAGCAGCGTCATGATGCGATTTTCACTCATGCATAGCGACACCGTGTTGAAAAGTACTCTGAAACAATGGCCACAACATCTTTCGTGAACAAACTTAACAGTTGCATTGATACACTAACACCAGCAGCAGTCCGCCGTCAATGTATCCGACAACGTCGAGATGGAGGGGTGGTATCCTCGACTGGTGACCTATGCCTTATTCTATGCTATTCTTATCATCCACTTGCCACGGCTGGCTTATATTTTTATTGTGGACAAACAGCCACTCTGACCGGTGACAACACTGGCCAAGCGCTTAAAGAAGCAAAAGTATTGGCATAGGAAAAGGCATTGTTCCATAATTGTAACCAGCTGGAGCGTGTACAAAACTTTATGAACTGAGTGACTAAGCTTCAGTTTCGAATTGTCTGCGGCTCAAAAACAAGCCAGTGGCAAAAGCAGGGCTGTCTCATTGCCATCGCTATTGAGCAATGGCAGCCCCCATGTTTAGTAAGCAGTGGCAGTTTTTGGTGATTTTAGACTTCGTAGACATTTTTATGTTTTGAAGTCAACATCAAAATGTTCAAGATTGCGTTTACTGCATGGCCTTAAATATCTGAGCCTAAAATCTCATGGGTAATAGTAGTGGCTTACTTTAAGTTGGTAATAATTATATAAATGATGTCACCTTTTAAAGGAGATAATTGCACTCTTCACATGTTAAGAATGTGTGGCAAAAATTTCATCTTGGTGTGGCCATCATAAGTACCAGAGAAACCATGTCCAAACTCAAGAGGTTGCCCCGAAATTCATCTCAGTAAAACTGACTTCAAACAAAGAAATAAAAGCTCATGTGTATTGCGATGATGGACCTTTTGTTTGAAATCATTTTTTCCATTATGAGAGGTTGGGAATCATGGTTGTTTGAAGCATGTGACTTTGGTGAACTCATGCGAAATCCAGTGGCATCCAGCTATGGGACAGTTTCCAGGTGACTCTAGACAATGAGCTTTTCTTATTCAGTTTTCTATAGCCGCTTTTAAAGGCAGTGTTAGCCTACTTCAGCTTTAACTACAACCTTAATACTTTTTTTTGTCATTAAACTAGAGAAACTACTGTATGAACCGGACTATAGGTCGACCCACCCAAGTTCAGAGTACCGAAAAAGAAAAAAAAAGGAAAACAACCCAAAACTGCCGAACCACATTTATTTGCGAATTGGGCGCACCGCACCCCGATCGTCAGAGCTCCCCTCAACCACCATCGCAATTTGTCTGACGAAGCACCACTGTCTTCTGAAGACGAGAGTTTGTCGCTGGCTGCCTCCAACAGTGCGTCGTCTTCGGTGCCATCCAGCGAGTTGCTGGTGCAACATTTCTTGAAAGCATTTTCCACCATGGAATCCGGCAAGGAACGCCAGGGGGAAAAAGAACGGCTGTTTGGGCTAGTTGGTTGGAATTCATAGTAATAAGGGCTGCAGCGCGAGCACGAAGGTGCTAGAAGAAACGTGAAACGAAAGGCGAGGCAAGGAAAGCAAAGAGGACAACACGAGCGCTGACTACCAACTGAATTTTATTTTTCGCAGCACGCATGATAGTATATACTACAGGATTCCTGTTGTTCGTTATGAAATTTAGCGGCCGCACGAAAACGATGTATCGTGCCCTGGGGAGTAATAAACGAGTGTCACAAGCGGTCACACTTTGAGAGATTGGAAATCGGACAGCCATCATCTTTGTGGGTGCGAGAGGCAATAACCACCCAAAAGACAAAACCGAAACCAGCCGCAGCGGGTGTGTGCGTTTGGATGTGCAAGCAACAGTCGCTATTGGCATGTAACAAAAATTCTGCATGCTCCCTAATCGTGACAGCACATGCCATTCGAGAGAAACGAAAAAAAAAAAAGATGTGTGTTTTAAACGAGTTGCTCCGCGAAGCAACTCGATTGATGTAGGATAAAAAAATCGCAGTGGCTTAGCTCAGCTATGCCAGGATATACCTAGCGTTAGCAAAGGTTCAGCTGATTATTCTTAGCTTTCCAGATATCATGCTTACAGCTGTTACAATGACACACACACGGTATACGTATTATGTGGCACATGTATATTTATTTTGCCGGGCAACTACTTCGGGATCCGATGAGTTAAGCTTCTCAGCTTTACTGCACCGTTGAGCAGCATTTGCACTCTCCTTCTCTATAGCTATACCACAGTGGCAAATGCCAGTCAGAGGCGTTATCAAGCGGCTCCAGCACAGTGTCAGATGGCGACTGCACAGGGAAGGCGCGCGGGTCGGCGTCCATATGTCTACCAAAGCTATGACGGCACTCCTCTGGAAAGCGCACACCGGCAACAGCGAATCGCGCGCGGCCGCGGCCGTGTGCGAGGGAATGTGAGCGGCCGTGTGATCGTATGCGCAGTGCATTGAATTGCGCGCGCGACGGCGGCGGAGTGTCATTGCGCATGCGCAGACCAGTGCCACGCGAAATTGGCTCAGCGAGGCCAGTGTAGCTAACGCTACAAAATTGCACTTTTTTTCTCTGCAAACGATGCCACAATATCAAAAATCGCGCTAGTCACAGTCATTGTACCAGCCAGTGACTGCGTTGAGCATGGGGCGCTCGGTCGTTACTGGGGCCACCGCGGGTGGCGGTGACATGTCCATGCGTATGTACGCATGGACATGGCTTTGCTTGAAGTGCTTTTGTCAGGACTTGAAGAGAGAATGCATTTGCAGCATGTGGCAAATCTTTGCAACTCCACTCATACTGAACAGATTCTAAATATTTTGGGGCGGTTAATTCATAAGGCAATAAGCTTCTTTAGTGAATCCATTCTATGGCTACTTGAAAAACTGTTCTTGCAGGGTCCCTTTGAATGAACATATTATTCTCAAATGAATTTATCATTTTCTAAGCTTAAAAGGTTGTTTTGCCGGCTTGTACACTAACTACAATGAATAATGTTGCGTATTTTACAGGTTATCACTTACATCCTACTGAAAGTCAAATTCTGCTACTTCTCAAAGTTGTTTCGACTTACTTTGAATAAAAAAAAAAATAAAGAAAGCTGGTACATAGAGGCCATGTTTCATAAAATATTGTGCAGATTGGTTAGGTCATGATAAATATGCCTGTTTTTTTATATGTGATATATTCTATTCGAATCGGATTCGAAATTATTCTACCAAAATCACCATTCGCTTTGACTTCGCTTCGAACCTAGAATTCACTATTTGCACAAGCCTAGTGAAAACCCACAGAGGGTTAATGTTGGCTTTGGTAATCTTGAAATGGTGAGCCCATGTTGAGATTAGGGGGCGCCTTTGCTGCTGCTCTTTTTTGCTGTGAAATGCGATTGTCTGCGATTTTATTGTATCTGCTTCATGATTCATACTTTCCCACAGCACTTCCTCTGTACCATCACATTGACCAAATTTCAGATGCCTCAGATGCAGAGTTCCACTGTATGTGTGCAGTAGCTTTAATGAAAGGGGCCCCTGCTAGTTGGCACTCTGGGTAATTCAGACAGATTTTCTATCCCCTTGGGCTTCAAATTAACAAGGTTTGTCTTTATTTGCTTTAAACATGCTTGCACTAGTTCTTTTAATGATTAGATCGCCACCTCAGGGATAATTTTCAATTTAAACGTGGTTCAGGGAGGCCAACAGCTACCGTCCGTTTCTCTCGCAGCATACAGCCAGCCCCCGTGAAGGTCCTCCCACTGGCTCAGCTTGCTCCGACCCAGCTTGGAGGAGCAGCAGTGGCGGCTACCCAAGGTGCCGCTAGAGCCAATTTACTCTGCCCCCACTTCGTCTTTGGCGCTTGAAGCAGCAGCTGCGCAAGAAGGGGAGTCCGAAGCAGCAGCCGTTCGTGCTCGCGCCAACACCCGCGCAGCTGGGACGTGCACCGGGTCAGCTGCACCAGCGGAAGAACAGCGGTGCCGCGTCATCCTCTCAGTCGTCCGAGCCGTCCGAGACGCCGCCCTGCCTTACAGATCTCAGTGACAACGCTAGTCAGCCGCCACCCCGCACCCCTCAGCCACCGCACCCCACCAATGGTGAACACCGGGGCTGAAGAGTGCACTGTCGTCAACAGGGAAGAAAGTGTTGCACCCAGGGAAGACGGTGCCACAGCAGCGAAGGACAGTCAGTCGGAGCAGCAGCAACAGCCCACAAAGGAACCTCTGCTACCACCGCCAGTGGCCAGTCCAGCTCCGCCTTCCAAGGAGACAAAGAAGTCTGTGCTCAAGCGAACTGTCAATGATGGAATGGACAAGTGCGTACAGCTTTCTTCTTCCTCTGGTGTTGGGTTATGTCCAGTAATTCCTTTCAATCACTTGAATGCAATGGAACTTGCTTGGGCTCATTTCACACAATGTTACTGCGGGGTTCTTGTGAGACTTCTTTGGGGTCAATATGAGTCTTGCAAGAACATACAAGTGTGTCATGGCTGCTGTGAAAAGGGCAGTACCTAGGCTTGTAACGTGGGAACTTTTTTCGTTTTTTGAGTGCTTGTCATGGAGTGGCTCTGACCTATATTTCGTTTTTTATGTACTTTTTTTTTACAACTTCTTCTATGCATAACCTTTTTAGCTCTGGATTGTTTTATTTTGGTCGGACACATTTTTGTGCGTGTTTTTCTTGTAGTTGAGACCTCAAAAGACCACAGACGAAAAGTTTAGCTGGTGGTGCAAGCACTCTTGGATTATTTAATGTGTCATCAAATTAGGCCATTAAGGCTCATTGATTGGAAACTGAGAAACATGGCTTCTATTTATTGCTAACCATTAGTGTACACAAAATGGGAACCAACATCTTACTTGTCAGCCTAATACTCAAATAAAACAGCGTCGGGACGACGTTTTGAAATCGTGCTTATCCGCCTCACCTTACACGCCTTGGCTTCACCGAAGACTTCGCACGCGCTTCATATTTTTGGGCTACTACTTCCACAACCGTTCCGTAATATGATGTCAATTGCAGTGGGGATCATTGAAGAACTACTGCCCTAAAACTGAGAAGTATTGGTTACGTTTCCGAGATGTTTAGAAGAAATGTTGTCCGGTGGTGTCAATTGACCCCACCAGGGGCCGGAAGGGCTAATGTTGCTTCACTAGCCTTTTAAGCATTGTATCATCACCGTATGGTCGTGTCAACAGAGTGCTGGAAGAGGTGAACTTCAAGGCCCAATTCGCCAAGCTGCCAGAGTACAAGCCAGAGGAATCGCCCTCTGGAGCAGCGTCTCTGCCTTCATCGCCATTCGTGCAAACGTACAGGAAGCGCCCAAAACTTCAGTGTGGGACAAACAGATGCATGCATATTTCTTCCTCTACAGACTTGAATTCTGGATGGACTATCCCCTGTGACTTGATTGCTAATGTAGTGGAAGTTTCAGTTGCACTGCTTTTGACTGTTACACTGGAGCACCGATGCAGAAAAATGCATTATATATAGAAATGTGCCTTTTTCTTTGCAAATTTCATTGCTCTTTTCAGTTTTTTTGCCAGGTAATGTCAGGAGTTGTATGTTCTATACATAATTGTTGTCATTTTTACCTGCTGCAAACCAAAAAACCTTTTATTCAAAATAAACTGACAGAGGTGTTGCATTATCTTCATAAACAAGGCACTGAAAAGTTTAAAGATCCCTAAATGGCTAACATTGATTTAAAGCTATTCGTTACAGAGACTGTTGTTAAAGCTATACTGTATTAAAATATGCGATGCACTGAATTTTGAAATTGTTCATGATTTATGAGTGGTTTGTTGTTTGTGCACTTGCTGCTGTATATGCAGCAGCTCGTTACCGAACAATATTGCTCTTCTGAAGTTGATGCAAACAAAATACACTAGTTTTGCACAGGTAGAACTGCAGTTTTATTATTAAGGCACTTTTTTTTATCTTTTGTTAGACTAAACATACTTGTACCTCAGCATCAAATAATTCTATTATTGTGACGAAATTGCTCTTATGAAGTTGATGCAAACAAAATACACTAGTTTGCACAGGTAGAACTGCAGTTTTATTATTAAGGCACTTTTTTTTATCTTTTGTTAGACTAAACATACTTGTACCTCAGCATCAAATAATTCTATTATTGTGACGAAATTGCTCTTATGAAGTTGATGCAAACAAAATACAGTAGTTTTGCACAGGTAGAACTGCAGTTTATTATTAAGGCACCTTTTTCATCTGTTGTTAGACTAAACATACTTGTACCTCAGCATCAAATAATTCTATTATTGTGACGAAGGCCCCATTTTGTTGGGCTTTGTTTGCATACTTCCATCAGTAGACGATGTTGCTCCTTCGTTCAATTTTAGTAGCTGAGAAGTATAGTGAACTGTTGTTAAATAGAACCTATAGCTACCAAGAAAATGTGTTCCGTTTGACAGGAGTTTCGTTTACTGAGAGAGTAACAGTTTTTCAATAATCGGGTATGAAAGCAATCATAGTAGAGGCAGTTGTTCTATTTAATAAGCAGCAACAATTTTGTTTTACTACTTCTATTTACTGCGAGTTTCTGTATTTTTCCAAGCCAGTCATGGTGCAGTGACTACATTACTGACCTCAATATGCAGATGCGGCTGAAGACAGCGGTGATCCAAATGCATCCAAGTGCACCAGCGGGTCATCTCCAGTGAGCACACCCCGCACCACACCCAAACTGCTGGCCCAAAGCTGGAAGGCACAAAGTTCTTCGGACCCAGCTTTAACCTCGATGCTCTGGCCGACACTCGGAATGGTTAGTATAGAAAGCCGTTGTGTTGGATCCTGTGATTGCATTTGCATTTGTTAGCGACTGCAAGAAAGGAATAGGCGTTGGTCGATGCATTTGCCCATGCTTCAACCAAAGACTTGTATGTGGTCTATGGCGATTGAATGTTAATCTTAATCAAAAGAAAACAAGTGTCAGTGAACTTGAACTTTTGATTGTAAGGTTGCAGGATTGAATCTCGGCTAAGGTAGCCACATTTTGATGAAAAGGAAATGCATGGTGCTTGTGGCTTAGATGGCTATTAAAGAACACCAGATATTTGAAGTTTTCAGAACCCTCTACTATCGCATATCTCAGCCATATTGTGGTATTGGAATGTGAAACCCCAACAGTTATGAACTGTTGGCTATAAGATGGCCTTTATAATCAGACACATTAGAGTTTTAAATTAATGTAATACTGCTATACTTTTGATACTAGCCCTCCAAGTTATTGTTTTTGCAGTGGCAATGCTAGACCTCTCGTATGTTTATTATGCCATTTTGTGCAGCGATAAACGTGATCTTCTCTTTTTATAGCTACAATGACACTTCACTTACTTCATGGAGCAGTGCTTGATGACATTAGTGTGAATTAATGTTCACGTTTTTATTTTTAAATGCTGCTGATTGTGGTGTGCAGCTACTTGAGTAATTATTGTGCATTATACTGAAATGCAAAAAATAATCTTCAGTTTTCAATCTTCAGTTGATTCATGATTGTCATTGTCTCCATTATCTCAACAGCTTAAAATGCAAGTATCCTTTTTTTAGCATGTGTTTTGAACTGCTCAACATAAACTGCATGTACCAATAAAGAATAACCTCCCCTAACAAGAGCTATTCAATATATGCCGTGTGTAGCATTATTTGACAGTTGGCATGGCATTTGTGTTGTGGTACGATTAAAGGAGATGGCTACATGCATACATTTACACATATTGCCTTATTAACATTCCTTACAAGAATCCTTGTCTTCCTGTTCCTTCTTGAGCATATCTTGGTGGCGTCTTCACTGCATCTTTTCCTTGTGGATGTTGGTCTGGTCTGAGTATGATCTAAAGAGATTTTCGGTCCTTGCAAAGAAGTTTTCAACAGACTCGCCATGTGCTATGAAATAAGGCCTCTGTAAAAGTAACTACAATCGTGAAGCTTACCTGCGAGACAAAAAACTAACTTATGTAACTTTTCCAATCTTGTTCATTGTGCTTTGGTAATTGAACAGAGAGTGCCAAGCTGATTGATATGCGACTTGCATGTTTGGCAGCCACTCATTCACTCACAATGGCTTTCGTGCAGACGCATCGGATGGTGATGTAGGCTCTCCACGAACACCCAAGACTCCAGCAGAAGGTGAGAGAGAGCCAGTCTTCATTACGGCGTACACTGGAGCAACGGCGACAACTCGTCATGCAACTTTTCACCGAAGAAGGCTGGTTCCCGTCGGGTAAATACATGACAATGTTTTTCATATGCTAGTGATCTACCGTATTTACTCGAATCGAGGCCGCCCTTCATTGCAGGCCGAATGAAAAGAAACGCCGTATTTTTTTGGCAGAAGAGCTCTGCATTAGAACTCTGCATTAGTAATAATGCATAAGTGCACACTATGCATGCACATGGTGCGTTTATTCGATATTGTCGTTGTCATCTGCAGCATTGCTGTCCTCTTTGTTGCTTATTTCATCCAGAGGCATCGTCCACAACTTTTGTCCATCACGTTTTTAAATACAACACTTTTTGAAGGCTCTCATGATTGTGCAGTCTGTAATTTCATGCCAAGCCGTGGGCATCCAATTCGCCAGTTGGCCAAGCGAAGCGTGTTGATGCGCCCGATAAGGGTTAGCCGATGTTCTTTGTCGAAGCCAGTCGGTTTGTAGTGCTCACGAGCCTGTCCTTAAGAGCTTATTAATGGAGACTTTAGTAGTTGTGTTCGGCTGGTCATGCCACCGGGTATTTTACGGCGATGTCAGACCCAGCGCAAGAAAGCGCGGTTTTCAAGCCA